>SMLS01067690.1:0-34984 GCA_004785975.1 Popillia japonica
AAGTGAATGAAACACGCATGACCGTTATGAAAATTAACATAATTTTTTTTGCTGTCTGTAGTAGAAACATGAAATAAGTTTGTGCTGTTCACATAGCCAGGTTCTGGCTTGCGTGAATTAGCAGAATTCCATTATTCATCTATTGAGATTTTCTTTTTTGTTTTGCTTTGTAAATAATGTTTGCGTAGACTATATGTGTATATTGTTAAGGAATATAGTTAGTTTAGTAGTTTAGTTTATATAGATCTTTTGTTGTTGTAAATTGCCTGTAATTGCTTCTATATTTTGTAATTACTTCTTCCATTGTTTTTTGTTGCTCCAATGTACAAGGTGTTCTTTGTAGAGGCGTTAGCCGTTGGATTTAAATAAATAAATAAACAAATAAATATCGCGAGTGTAGTGTATAAAACTAAAACTTCTTCCTAAATTTTGAGTCCAATTAGGAAGCATATTGAGAAAATCAAGCAAACCAAACTTGAATTAATATATATTACAGAACTCGTACCTCCTATATCTCAAACCCATTAATACTTAGTGTATGCTTAGATTGAATTCAATATTAACGGAAATCTACTATTTCACAAAACTTTTCTCTTCTATTAAAATTTAAGCGTCCAGGGCGGGGTATATCAGGAAAACGCATTACCGATACAATTCATTCCCATTCGTCTAAATTATTCCATCATTAAATGCAATCCTTCGTTACGCTACCGCCCGATAACGCCGGCCGTCGAAGGCACACACTGTTCGGAAAACTGAATTTTCATAAAATTCGTAGAATGAATCGCGTTCTGCTCCGCAGGATTAAAACCGTGAAACAAAACTGGAACGGATTTGTAAATTCGTTAAAGTTTTATCTCATTGGATTATCCGCGATTTAGTTTTATTGGTGTCATTCCGAAATGCTCCGGATGGTGGGAAACAATACTAGAGCGAATAGAGAAGCGCCTTCTCTATTCGGAGCGGTAAGACCGAGAACTGCAAGGCTCCTTTTTTCGACCTGGCGGACGAACGTTGGACGTTCCTGTACGCTATGCGGGAGTGAACTCTTTAAAAACGGAAGCAAATGAGATTTAGACAAGAAGATTATAATGCTCGGTCGAAGGTTTTCGGAGAAGATCTCTTTTACGAGGAAATATTAAAAATAAAAATCTCAGATTTTTACATTTGTGGCTGTCGGAAATATGCCCTTAGAATAAAATAGTAAAATAACATTTTTATTCCTTCAGTACAAGTCTAATCCGATGCACTTAACAAATCCCAGGACTAGTTTGCATGCCGAGGATTGAATCTTTTCAGGCTTTAGAGTCACCTGTTCTAGATGCTGAAACCTTTCCTGGTCGAATGCTTCGCAATAGTAAAATGTGTTCGGCTGTCTCACTTCCCGGTTCACAAAATTGATCATGCCTTGATCAGTTTTGGCCATCTTTTTGAGGTGATATTTTAGAGCGCAGTGAACAGGGCTGTGAGGGTGCTGAAGTCTGATTTCCGGCGAGCAATTCATAAAATTCTTTGCTTGAAGTTTTTTCTTGAGCAGACGTCTTTAAACGGCAAAGAAGGGTTTAGGTCCAAGGTAAAGTATGTCTGCGCCTTGGTTTGCAAGTTCGTTCATTATAACATTTACTTTGGTGTTTGTGTGCGCTTGAATCCATATTAGAGAGATCCTGTTTCTGTAGCCTGTTGGATTATATTTATCCGACATTCCCAAACCATTTTAGACTCAAAGCTATGACTAGCCAAGGCTTTCAAAACGGTTTTACTACCAGTACATGTACAACCATTTGCAATCTTGGGGCACTTATCTATATTTTTGCAAACGCTAAGATCTATGACGTGTATTTCCGCCTAACTGTTGGATATGCTGCGAATGCTCTAGAAAGGTTGGTCTTTGGTCCCTGAACACCAACCCCAAACACGTCACTAGTTTTGGATCCGACCGTAAACTAGACACAGGATCAATTTTCAAACTTAGAACCACCAGAGCTCCATTCCTGACGGCTCGGAAAGAACATCTTAAATAGTCGCGAATAGTCGTGATGCAGTTTGACCTTCATGCTGTCCGTTGGCTTGTATCTCTTCACGGAGGTTAGTTAAAATCCTACCCAGCTAAGACTTCCTCTTAAAATGGATGCCAGCACCACAAGCAGGTGTGCCAGTCACAGCAGCAAATTCATTGAAGCAGTTGGGCACTTACGCATGCGCCGATATTAAGTACTCCTACACCACCACCCTTTCCTATTCGTTTTTATCAAGATGTCACATGCTGAACATCGCCTGTGCTGTTTTCATGTCATATTAGTGATACTTCTGAGTGTTTGAGACTGTTATGTCTCCATTTGTTTTATGCAGCTATGAAATCTTTTTCAGTTTAGTCCTACGCTACAACAGCAAAACTACAGCTATATTCTACTAATAATAATTGTTCCTGAAGAAGCAATTAGGAAATGCGTTAACGGCATTAATGACTTTAAGAACTTCTATACAGGTTCCTCTAAGTCAGTAATTAGCAAGCAGCTAAAACAGAACCAAATGCTGCACCTTATAGGTGTAGTATGGTGAAAAACGAAAGTTCCTACTACTTGGAAAGCAGCTTTTGAATTTATTCAAAAGCAAATGCTGTTAAATCAGAACAAATTAAACACCAGAAATCACTGGATGTCTTATACTAAAGTAACTTTAATTTTCTCGGAGAACACCTCATTACTTCCACTTCCTTCCAAAATTCTTTTCAGTACCAGATAACACTTTTGTCTTTTGTTCATTTTTATTCTATTTTGTTTCCTACTCGTTGCCTTAAGATACTCTTCGCAATACTACTAAAGGATGTCATAACCATTCCAATTCTTTGAATTAAGCACATTTAATTGATCGTTCATATTCCTTTCCGATCAGCTGTGGATATCAGACTTTTCCTTTTTCATTCTTCATTTTCTCAAAGCACATAGTGCAGTGAAAGTAAGATAAAAAGATGAAGGTAATCATGAGCTTTCATGGTCTGGCTGTAATAGCACTATGCCATCGTCACCACCTATGATTTGGTATGTTTTTATCACTACCACCATTGAATAAAGTTGTCCACAATAAGTCTTCCTTTCTAATCCATTATATAGATATCTCAACCTTTCCCGCAACTTTCTTCCAACAATTACAATGGAAACTTCTGAGACACTTCGTTTTTGTTTTCGTCTCTGTTACTTCTGCAAATAACATCACGCCATTTTATTCATTCGCTTTAATATTATTTCGGACACTCTATGTATGTACTCACTCAAGTTTATTGAATTACCTTTTTAATTAAATGCTGTTCGACTTTTCATGGTTTCAACAAAAGCACACAATAACAATAATACACCGGATGAACCGTTCCAGTGAAAGCGGCTTTTATTTCCATTAGTTTAAAGAACCTTAAACGTATTAAGGAAAAATTCTAAAATAAGAAAGTGAATAGAATCTAGTTAGCGGTGCTAGCGAGGTTATTCCGGCAACGTACAGGCGCTTATCTTCCGTCTATTACGACGCTGTGCAGAAGATAATCTGGACCTGTTTCCTTCATAAAATTTAAACAATGTTAGATGTTACGTTGTCCTTCCGTAAACAATGCGGTGTTGCAGTTCGCATGTTAAAGTTATGAACACACGATGTAATCGTGCATGCACACGTAGCTAAATTAAACATGGAGTAAATGGCTTTGTACACACATTCACGTAATAATTTTGATGAAACTCACTTGCGTTTTAAGAAATAAAATTAAATGAAATTGGAAACTATTAGCATGCTTAAAATGTAAACTCTAAAGTATGAATAATTTCTTAAATAAAAGAGCTAAGGTAGCTCTACATATATATGTAATTACCAAACACAAACAGCACATTTTCAATCATTGTTGAATTAATAACACCATACTGGTTAACATCGAGGTAGATCAGGATAACGACGAGTTCATTATCACACTACTATAGGTATAGATGTCGCTGTGTAGTTCATTTGTATATTAGGTGGACAGATTCGAATTCCGTTTATAACGAAACCGCATTTATGGCATTAATTCATTTCGGAAGAGCGAATCGCACGTTAACACGAAATCGATCATTCACTAATTCCATTTCAATAACCATTAGTCAGACAGCGCCTGAAATATATGGTCTCGGCATTGCCGATCGCGCAGAGATAATTGTCTGTATCCAAAAGAAATTGTTTTCGCCGGTAGATAACTGAATTAATTCGCCTGCCGTAGGAGGTAGCGTTTGCCTATATCTTTTGTGGTGCGAATTTGATGTTTTTGATAAAAAACAGCAATTGATGTTTCGTAAATAAAAGACTATGATGAATTACAATCTGTACTATAATTAATGATAATTGAAAAACTAATTGTGTTATATTTATAAAGGCAAACGCAGCCAAACATTGTAAAAAAGTGTAAATGCGTAATGATATAATAGAGACTCGGGCCGTGGAAGCCTTCGATATCGTATCATACGTATCTTAGGAAATATTAAAAATAAGATCTAAAAATACAATTATACAAAAACATATTACCACCATTTTACTTACATTACTTTGAGCTATCTTTCCTAGTTTCTTTAAAATTGCAGACAAAAATTTTAAAAATTAAAATTAGTATAAGTAGTTTACTTTTCTTAAGCAACTCTTCAAGTAAGTGTGAACATAAGTCACACAAAGTTCTAGAAGAAAAGGCACATAATACGGATGTTAAAGCTATGTCCTATGACACAACAGCAATAAAAATTTGCTATAACCGACATTTATTCAAAAAATCAACGAACATTCGATTTGTCTAACAACAATTTAAAATTCATAATATGCTTAAACAGCCTGTTGGAGTAGGTTTTGAAGACGAGAACGACTGTCTGGTTGTGTGGTTACTTTATTACTTAGTCGTCTTAGTCATCCTTTACACCTCACATGTCCTATACCTGAAATTGATGGTTTAGCTGATAATTACTTCTTTTTGAAAAATCTACACATACATAACTCACCGATACTTTTATAGTGAGCCATGGAAAACAATCGTTCTCAAAGATTTATTGTCAAAGTCGAACGTCAAAGTCACACTTCGTCGTTTGATGCTTGTGGACTTCTTCCTTTGGGGACGTATCAAGGTTCTGGTCTACTATGTAGACATCGATGAACACGATTTCGTTGAAACATTCTGCTAGTAAGAATTTTGTCGCACTTTCCGTCTATAAAAAATAAATCAAGAATATCTTGATTTGTATAAATATTGTTTTCGTTATTGTTATCCATTTTAACTCTATAGCAAAAAAGGTAAATGGGATGTAAAATTTCTAAAATAGGATTTGAATATTAACGTTCACTTATATTCAAAGATATTTATAGTAAATTGCTAAATATATGTCATCTTATATGTATTATTAAGTAGGTAATCAATCATTCATCAAATTTCAACTCAAAATATAATAAAATCGTACAGTTTTTTCACTTGACAGATTCATGTAATAGTAACACTAGGTTGCTATGGTAACGATAGCGTTAAACAACAATGAAGTTAGTTATAAATGCATACTCCTTAGAATACGTTCATATATTTCGGTTAATTTATTACTATAAAACATTGCGTGATAGACCAGATTACAGAATACAGTTTGTGAGTTTACAGTATTTTAAATAACAGACTAGTAAGCAATTCTTAGGTAATAAATAACTTAATTATAGTACAGTATAGATTTCAATTCTTTCTACTCTTTTATTCGATATTAATTATATGGTATGCGAACAAGTATGCGAACTAATTTACCAACATCTAGCTTTTACAAATAGAGAAATGTTACTAACTCGATGCTTTGTCACTAGCTGAGGTTAAGGGAATGCCGGCAAGACGCAATAACTCGACGTGTCAACCACAGAAGAGAAAAAAACTTTTGGACGATAGGTTGGTTCTAGATGAATGTGTATAGGTATAATATAACACAACTAAAAGCAAGGCTGATTTAGTGACATGATTCGAATTGCTAGAAAATAGTAGGAAAAGACTGGAGAATAAAAATAGCCCAATAGTGACAGCTAAGATTACAAGATTAAGTTTTATAAAGCTTGCAATTAAGCAAGACTTGGTAAAAAGTTTGCAGCAACTGCTCACCAGCACACAGATACAGCAGCAGTGCCAGAAATTAGAGATCGCTGTCATATTTGCTGTATTGAAGATGGTACGAAAAAGAAAATATCAAAAACCACAATAACTGCCAAGAAATGTTGAAAGAGGATATTATTTATATCAGACCTTGAGCTTGATCTATTACTGTAAGCATGTTAGAACTTATATCTAACCTAAATGTGCAGGGATGTTTGGACTTTTACTGCATTTCACACACCGTCCAAGATAGAAGAGTTTGAGATGCATCTGTCAAAAGTGAGCTTCTGAGTTAGATGCCCAAAAACGTGAAATACAATTTAGTTTACCGTCAAGTACGGTCAAGCTTATTGAATTTCCAATTAACTCGCCCTTTCAAGGATTATTAACTAACAGCTAATATAAGCATTAACTGCTTTAAGAAATACATTCACTGTAAATTGATAGCAAGCACTGACCCTTGAAGGATACCACTGGTAATGGGAAGAGTTTTAGACATCCCTTCTGCCTCCATTGTAATCGTTCTTGAGGAGAGGTATGACGCAATTACGTTCCATAGGCTCTGGTCAATTTGCCTTTTCCTTAGTTCCTGAAGAATGATATTCCATGAAGCGTTGTTAAAGGCATTCTTCACATCTAACGTTATGACCACAGAAAGCCTTCGATATCTCCAGGAATAGTTGCTGCTCTGGCGAGCTCCTGGACTAACCCAATAGCGTCCACAGTTTGTCGACCTTCTCGGAATCCAAACTGCCTTGCAGCAAGCCCTCCGCTTTTATCTAATACCTCCTTCAATCTCTTTACTATCAATTGTTCATATAATTTGCCCTCTACATCTAGGAGACATATAGGTCTATAGGATCTCGGTTTATGTAGTGGCTTATCTCCCTTTCGTAACAGTACCAGCCCTGCATTCTTCCACATTTTTGGAAATACTCCAATCTTTGGTAGATTGTTGTATACAGCCAGTACATACTCTGGTTTATGCATGGCTACAAGTTTAATTATCTCGGGAGGAATTCTTCCAGAGCCAGGAGCTTTCTTGCTTTTCAGCTTTTCGGTTGCCATTCGAAGCTCTTATACTGTGAAAGTTCGAAATTCCGCATCATATACTTTGGCCCACTGTTCCTGTTTATGGGTGGGGAAAAGGTGGTCTACAATCTTCTCTACCATTTCCGTGGATAGTTGCGGTTTGGGCGGGTGCCCCAAAACACTCTGCATAACAATCTTATATCCATCCCCCCATCTCTATCGATATTTGCACAGAGCGTCTCCCAACATAATCGCTTCGCAGTTTTGATACTGTTTCTGAGTGATTTCTGTGCTTCTTTGTAGTCGTCCCATAGGCTGTTGCAAATCTCTGGAGGACTTCTTTTGTTCGCTCTGCTATATATCCTTCGCTTTCGGATACAAACTCTTCGTAGCTCAGCAACCTCGTCATTCCACCAGTTGATTTCTGATAGGTTTTTTCTTCGCAGGCATTGTTTTGTTGCAAATTTCCTTTAGTGAACATGAAAAGCCGCTTGCCGCCTGTGTGTTTCCCTCTTGGATTTCTTCTAGGATCTTGAGTAGTTTATGTGTATCAAGCTCTCGTATTTGCCATCCTTGCGTCTGGCCTTGGTTTCTCTTGTTCATCTTTAGTCTCTCTCTCACCTCAAACATGATGTACTTATTATATTCACAATCTGTAACAACTGCAACACAATCTGTTAATCTGTGATATTAGTTCCAACTCTCTCAGCGAAACTATTGCAAACCAAGTAGCTTGAATAGTACTTACTAAACATTAATCTCAATTTTTATAACAATGTCTTAGTTCTTATTTCTATTTATTATTATTATTTTAGTTTAGTATTCGCACTACTGCATGCTAGTTTTGTACTTTCCCTGTAAGTACTTGGGTTTATCCTGTTGGGAAATAAATCATTTTTTTATGAATTTATAATTGACAAACCAAGATAATTAAATCTGTTGTATTGGAAGGGACTGACAAAGATTATTTCACTAGATTAATAAATCACCCTGCACTGTTAGAAAATCTGGGAAGTTTTCAAGTGTTTTCCGATCCAACCGAAAGCAAATTTTATACATCAAACTCTTTTCACACTAGAACAAATTTAAAAGAAAATAAGCGCGGAGCCGAACTCTCCGTCGGAACTGCGGAGTGATTTGCGTTTTTCCAATTTTTACCCGCGCACAACTGCAAGTTTTACCGCACAAACTTTTCTAGAATATTTCCACACAAACTGGTGCCCCAAAAATTCTTTAACCCATCGCCGAAATTCATCGTAATGACGTACAGATTTTTTACTCGCTGAAACAATCGACAAGCGGATCGTACTTGCACAGTATATTCGCGGAAGCTGGGACGCAATACGTAAGCAAATACCTGTTCAATTGCCCGTAAAATCTGGCGCTTGCTTAAATATAACGTCTTGGGAACGCTATCTGGCACACGAATAAGTTTCGCAATTTATTCTGTTATTTTACGACAAACGTATGTGATTGTTCTAATGTATTTATTCCGGAAGACTTTGCGTGTAGAAGTGTTCACATAACTGGGAAATTTATTCAATTTACATAGCTCGTAAATTCTCTACACAAGCTTTGTATACAAGACATATTACATGCATATGTATCCCGTGAATAACGGAAGTGTGTTGGACAATATCAGCTGTATTCTGAACATCATGTTCCCTAAAATTACTGCATATTTATTTTCTGTTCCCTTTTAATACATACATATGTGATACAAGTCATTTGCAGGCTTAAATCTGAAGTTATATGTATCTATTCTATTGCTGCCTATAATACGGGCACTTTTGTCACTTTAAAGTTCATTAATTAATTGACATTATGACCATAAAATGCAATGTCTTGTCAATGTCAATGTCAATGTCAATCTTGCTAGTCTCCTTATCTTAGCAATCTTCTTCAGCATATTTAATGGGCTGTCTTCATGTGTGTTTCCAATGACCCTCATAGTTTCATCTTCTGCTGTCCTACTAGAAGATTTCTATTTTTTTTCTGATGTGTTTTTCGATGTTGGATGGACCTCGGCCGCGTAAACAAGATTATTCGACTTTTATAATAGGATCTTATTCGGATTATTGGAATAAAATGGAAAAATAAATACATACAACCTGTAAGATTCAGCTATGGATGACAGTTCTCAAGAAAATATGTGCATACGTAAGAAGAGCTAACGTAATCAACAAGTAGCTGCTCAAGTAGACAATGATGGATTCTAAGACATATCCTCTATAAAATGGGAAGTCTTGCCATAAATGCCAATAGATCTCTGATGAAAGACATATCTTTGCCGGATCGTGTCGTAGGCGTAGATCTACTCCAGTACGTTACGAACGCTTACTTGGGTACTCTCTACATCAAGATCCGCGTCGAACAACCCTGGTGTTCCCCTTGTCAGACTATACTCGCTACAAGGATTATATTGGTAATGTTAAGTGACCGAATCTCACCAGACTTAATAAAATTAAAGCAGGCGGCACAAATATATACCGAATTATCGACGCAATACGCACAATTTATTTTATATTACTAACAGTTAAATAGAGACTATGCCTAAAAGCTTAAAAACAAACGTTTTAGATTTACTCAAGATAAAATTAAGCTCCTAACTAATCAAGGGCTAGACTCAAGGCTGCGTGTTACATCAGAACTGCAACTGCGCCACCAGTGACCATACGGACCAACCCCCACGCACTTTCTCTCTTAAGATGTGCCGATCACCCGCAAGTACCTGTCGCGGAAGGATAAAAAAAGGGACGCATTCCAGTCTACTGAGCGACTCACCCCTGGGAATCACCTGAAAGCGCACTGAGCGGTGTCGTCCATAGTTAGAGCACTGAGAGGTCTCTACCGCTGGTATACCCCTACAAGGCAGTCTACTGACTGACTAACCCCTTAAGGAACAACCTGGAGGAGCACTGCGAGGTGCTTTGTAATTTATACGTATCACCTTCTCCAATTAAAAGCAAAATTGAAACACAATATTCAAAGTGTGGAGCAATGATACTCTTACACAAGTATTTTTGTCCACGTGTTTAACTTAGTACCTACTAATCCTACCCAAAAAACTAATCTTCTTAGATATTTTCTTCACTATATAATCTACATGACTCTAGAATGATAGACTATTGTCTATTACTACCCCTCAATACTTAATTCCATTTACAAAATCTATAGGGACGTCATCAACAAAAATATTACAATTTATTACACTAGGAACCCTACTCCCTATTAACATATCTTTAGTCTTTGAAGTATTGAGCTTAAGCTTATTTATTTTCAACCATTCAGAAATATTTCCCAGTTCATAGTTCATTCTCCGAATAGCCCTCTCGATATCACTGTCATAAATACTCACGAGTGTATCATCCGCAAAGAGGTTGATATTACAATTCTGTGAAACAGTGCTCCAGTCGTTAATGTACAAAATAAACAATAGCGGACCCAACATCGTACCCTGAGGGACCCCTAGGAAAACCTCTCTGACTCTGATGTTCCGTCTTCGCATTTAGTTACTTGTGATCTTCCTGTTAGATAATCTTCTAACCATTTGAGGACAACAACGTCAACAACGCACGATCTTTACTACTCGCCATCTGCTACTGATACTGACTCACTGACTGATATCTTAGTTAAACAGCGAGCGCGTAACTAGCAACAACGCAAATGATCGTTCTGTCGCCACACTTGTCTATTTAATATCTACACATATGTACGCTCTATTCACTCATACTCATTGGATCACTGCCTATTCCCAGATAGTTGCCCATCCAATCTGTATACTTACATTTATGCATGGCACATACATACGTACGCGGATGATGCTAGTACATATTTTAGTAGCTGATACATTGCGATACATTGAATGAATGTGCTTGATTCATTTAGATTTTATGACGTAATGATTCTGATTATTAGTATTTCAATACATCCACCTATTTTGAGGTTATTCATATTTTACATTAGACGAATAATCTGTGTTTGACAACTTTAATCAACATTTAGCAAATTCTTTTAACATATCTAAAATTAATATTCACAAACTCGTATAACTGTTCCCTAATTACATCTAGATTTTCTAAATGGAAAAATAAAATGAAAAGGCGGAGCGCGTACGAGAAAATTCTAAACAGAATTAGATTTCTTTGTGTGGCTTCGCTTCGGTGTTCGGGTAGGCGAAAGCAAAGGGAAAAGGTTATTCGAAGCTCGAGCAGATGATAGAAAATCTCACGATGATCTTAACCGTAATGTGGAAACCTTCTTTGAGCTACTGTTCATGCAACATGCAAATGTTAACAAAAAAGGGAACCCGTTTTAGAATTGAACAGCATTTCGGGATATTATCCTTTGAAGTATCTTTAATGGTCACTCTGGGAAAAGTAAATATCTTGTATAACATGCATCACTTTTATACGGAATATTTATAGGTAACTTTCTAATTTAATTATTTTTTTTTATTTTAATTTAATTCCAATATCCTACGATTTATTAATTGATAGTACGTTTTCCTCTTTATATTTTTATCAATCAATCAATCACCCATAAGTTCCATTGCAGTAGTGGTAAATGTCATTCTTGCGATATTATGTAGTTTGTGCCCGTTTTATTTACAATCGTCGTTTGGTACCGTTTAGTAAATAAATTTCTATTATTTTGAGATCTATTGTGTGCGTTCGTATATTTCGTAGTTTATCCAGCAGTTTAGTGTCGAATAGGGCATGTAAAGCTTTCGCCAGACCGTTTTATATTGGTTCTATTTTGTTTTCTCTTCGTAGGCCATTCTTTATCGCAGTTATTATATGCCGATGTTGAAATGAAATTTCTTAGACAAGCGTATTGTTCCATCTTTATGATCTTATGATCTGACAAGTATTATAATATTTGATATTGTAGATATTTCGTTAAGATTATGTTCGATGGAGGATAATGAAATCTCTCCCGCTTTCAACTTATTGTTAGTTAGATTTTCTCTGGGTATATTGTTATTACGTGCTATATGTTTACATTTAACTCTATTGGCGTTATTAAGCGCAAACATATCGTACTACTTGATTCTTCATTACCAGAACGTTGCCTTAATAATAATTATACAGTTTTACCCCCATTATGTTTGGGCTCACACTTGTTAAACGGAGCGTATGTCTTGGCAATAGTATCGACGCATTTCTCGTATCATGGTCATGAGGGATTTGTGGAAAATTATTTGGCTTCAAGAATATATAAGTTAACTACAGTTAATACCTTGAATCGCTTATACATATATGGATTTTCAAGATTCATTATATGGTACTTTCGCCATTGTTTGCCAGGATTTGGATCATCAGGGTCAAGTAAATGTTATCTATACTGATTTTAGTAGCGCTTTCGACAGTATTGATCACGGTATACTTTTATATAAACTATCCGCATTTGGATTCAGTCCCGCACTGCTGAAACTTCTTTGGTCTTATCTGAATAACAGGTGTAACTACGTATTTTATAATGGTTTTTTATCTCATATTTTGATTCCCACTTCTGGTGTACCCCAAGGTCCCAACCTTGGGCCATTGCTTTTTGTGTTGTACATCAATGACCTTCTGTCCTCATTATCCTGCTCTGTTTTGGCTTACCCAGATGATTTAAAAATCTACACTAGTATCCGTTCGTTGCATGACGTACTAGACTTACAACACAATTTAAATATTATAAGTACTTGGTGTTCTAAATTTAGCTTAAAGTTAAATATAAATAAATGTTGCTATGTTTCATACAGTAGAAAAATAAATCCAATTATATCGGTGTATTCAATACACGATACATATTTGCAGAAGTCTGAAATAGTGAAAGACCTTGCAGTGTTTTTTCACAGTCGTTGTTCTTTTTCCCATCATTTTCTAAGTGTGTCGTTATCTGCTTCTCGTAGCCTAGGTTTTGCTCTACGTTCTTGTAAATATTTAATGATGCTCGTGTTTTTAAGAGCCTTTTTTATAGCCTGGTCCTAAGCAAATTGGAATACGAATCGCGACGTTTTTTAAAATTTTTATCATTTAGAAATGATGGCGTTTATCCTCCGCGCGACGTTGATTACGCGACGCTGTTGACCGAACATGATATGGATGCGTTAAGTTACCGTCGAGAAAGACATGAAGCTCGGTTCATATTCGCTTTTGTGGTACTAGAACCATGCCAGCACTTCCGGAGGTCTCCCAAAACAATATCCCATACTTTAATAACAATAATAATAATTATTATTATTATTATTATTATTATAGCAGTTGAAGGGAAGTAATCTATATATCTATCTAGTATTATGTATTAATAATAATAATAATAATAATGATAATAATATATCTTTATTCAGCAAATAGACATTACACAGAAAACAAAATCATAAAAATAGAAATTTGAAGATATCTGCCCAATCTCATGGCGAGGTTCGGTTAAACATATAATATCTCTCATAACTATCTTACCTAAAGGTCTGTAAGACAAAACTGCGAGAAAAATAAAAAAACGAGCGACAACAGGAAAGTGCCTAGATACATGCAGTCACAAAAAAAAAATTGAACAAAAATTGAACCAAGCTATATAATTTAAAAAAAATGTTTTCAGAATCAACATAAGATAATCCTGATTCTATCTCGTTGAAATAAACAATTTTCAGAGATCAAATCGAGAAGATAGCAGTTCCTGTTTAATTTAGACGCAATGTTAGTACACCCCAATATCTAATCCTAAAAGTTTAACTAATGAAGGGTGTTGTTTTTAATCTGTATCATTAATTGATAAGTCATACTGAGGTTCCATAATGTTCTGTCTCGGGTGGAATATAAAAAAAATTGTTTTCGGGGCATTTCAAAATAGTCCGTTTGAGGTAAACCACTCGTGTAATTGTTCCAAATAATGAGAGGCAGTTGCCTGAAGGTTACATTACCTTTTCAAATTTGTCTTAGGTAAGCATGAAATGAATCACTAAGTAAGATGTCCATTAAGCTAATTGCTCCTGGCAAAAGCGCAAAATTGAAAACACCAACAATCTGTCATTCTGAAGAGTCCAATAGACAAATAGAAAAGAAGCGTTTTTCCAATCATACCAGACTAAATCACCAATGACCTCTAGGTGAAACAATAGTTGCATAGAAAACAATTCTGGTAGATTTATGTAATTCGTTAACAAGAAAACACTAGGCTAGCCTCTCTAAGGTTTGAGAAATCTTTTATAATTTCTAGTAAGAGGAGTGGCCCAAACTTATTGTTTGAAAATGGGGGAGCGGACATAGCACGGCCCTCTGTTTGAGTTACCTTAATAGTAAGATGTATTGTACTGGCATTTTTGGATTTATTATCATTAATAATAATAATAATAACCTTTATTAATGCCAATACACACAGTGTTTGCACAAGTCCAAAGCAGTACTAACCGAATTACTAATTACGAAATTACTAACCGAAGCTGCTAAGTGAAAAAACGAAGTCATCAAGTCTAGTTCGTGATACGGGCATTTCAAGGATGATCTTAACAAGATTTGGAAATTTTAATCATACAGATCAAAAACAGCGTTCGAGCAAGTAAAGGACTCTATGGAATATCTACAAAATTTTCTGTGAAAGGAGATAAAACGTCATGGTATCCAACAAAAAAAAATCTGAAATAATCTCAAAAATTATTCATCGTAGATCAAGAGAAAGAGATGAAAACATCTACAAACCACTGTAAAGCAGTCGGAAAATCTAGTTTCAAAATCGAATTCCATAACTCCTAAAGCTCTCACAGAAATTCAATACCTCAGAGAAACCAAATTGCTCGGCATGAATAACATTGCTCATAACGTAATTACCTACCCGGAAATTTTAACAATACGAAGAGTAATACCTATGCTTTGAAATTGCCACAGTACTTGTGTATTTCCAAATGTTCATCAAGAATGGCGAGTGCAGTTCTTTGAGCAGTCTAAATCGAAGGCTATTCCAAACTTCATAGTTTCGATACAGATTTTTACATCATTACTATTGGCACCCAAAATCAAGAAAGTCATCAACGACTTCATCCAAGAGGTTAGCAAATCCATCATTAGAACGCCTTAGCGCTCTAGAACACCCAGTACCAGATGAATTTGTTGGTCATATGTAGGACTAATACACGAATAGGCTACGAATATCTTCACATAATGAAAATCTTTATGATGTAAGTGTTTTGTGGATGAAGTCGTGCTGCTTCTTCTCTAGTTCCAGTTGTTTCCAGAACAGAAAATAAGAGAATACCGAAGAAACTCTTTAATCAAAGAATCCAAGGATTGTGGCCAAAGGACAGACTCCGAAAACGATGAGAAGAAGCAGCTGACGAGGATGCCAAAAGAGCTGCTTGGAAGTAGAATCTGGAAACGAACAGCGAAGAGCTAGAAGGAGCCCAAGGTCCGATGTCGGTCTGTGGCGGCGCCAAGATAGTTTCTTTTCTCAGGAACTTACTTTCGATAAGTACTTTCTAGTATCTATCTCATACGTTTTGGGAGAACTTCGCTCAACGCATTCACCATAGGTGTCTGCATCCTGCTAACTGCTCCAAGGGCATACTTACATATATTCCTGTGAAATTGGATTTCTATAGTACATATTCTACTATAGTTTGTGCCAAAACTAATGCTCACTCATATTGTGTATTCTTTCCTTGAATGCCAAGTATCGAATACAGAGAGAATATGCAAAATAAACCACTTTAGTTTCAATTTTCACAAAGATATCTTTCAGGAAATAGCTTTTAAAACATGAAACTTCACACCATCTCTATTCGTGCTTATTTCACAAAACCACCATCTAAATATTAACTACACACATAAATATAGTCAACTTTCCACCACGTTTTTCTCTAGAGCGACTTCATTGATATTCTACTTCACGTTCTGCATTCACACGTATATCATGCTATCGCATGTGACGTCGGGAATTCCTCCACAAAAAAAGGAGAAAATAGCTCGCACATCTGTTTTTTTCATCCTATTGTTCATATTTTTCCCCTCGGGTGGCAGCGGGCGATTTCTATACACACGACTTGATTTAATGGAGCGTTAATAAGTAGCTCGATAACGCCCACCGGTTCTTGTATACAATAGGTTTGTTGTTTCGGGAATAAATCAATTACTAACCGGACCAGGGAGACCGATGCGTTTCTCTGTTTAGGTCAATTAGAATTTGCAATTCATGTGTTCCAAAATCGGCGCACCATAAATTTTACGCGGTGTACTCTTCGGAAAACTTGGATCAATTAATTATTGTCCTCTAGATTGGGTAACGTGCTAAAGCAGTAAATAAATTTTAACGGGGATAAAGTGCGATGCCGCAGCCAATAAGGCGAATGTAATGAGAGTATACCGAGGCGTAGATGTTTATCTTTGATGGCGTTTTAATTAAATCAAATTAATTTTGCATTAATGAAATTCACATGTACTTCTTTAAATGTATTTGCATATTTTCTGCCTACTTCTCCCGGTTCTTGCCCAAGGGAAATATAAAACGTCTCCCTGATAAATATACAGTATTCAACACTGTCCATATGGATCTGCCTAATTACACTGGCATGGGACTGAAAATCTTATGTCCCCTTCATCTATCTTGATTAACATCTAATCTTAGATTTTATGTTCACTATTTCGATCAGCCAATAACGAGTGTTTGTATGGTCAGACAACAATAAGTTTATGAAAGGCAAAACAAAAGTCTCTTCTCCCAGCCGTTTCTGGTGACTGCCAAGTGTTGAATATCTCAAGGATCGCCTAGGTGTTCAGAAAAGCACCACCACCTTACCAGTTGACTAAGAATTGGCTTTACTTCAAAATTAGTTGTTAATATTAATTGTAAAGAGCCATAATTAAAACAGTGATGCCAGTTTTGTTTGATCGTTGCGGTTATTTAGAATATAACGTTCTAGATTTCATTTTTGTTGGTTTACTAACAAACTTCATTGCCTTCATATTTAGCAAAGTAATGTTCCTGACGTTCGCATTCCTAGCCCTTTATAGCCTTTAATCCTTATTGTTACATGTTGGAAAAGAAATCAATAATCATTTTTCAGCAAATTTGACTTTGCTGGAGTGAATTCTAGCCCTGGACAGCTTCTACATATTTGACAATTAGTGATACAGTAGCTTGGAGCCTAAAGTCATTCCATAGAGTTTGAGAAAGCTCCTAATCTTTTTAAAGTTTGCACTGGAGCTGCCATTCCATCCATCTAGCAGCAATTCGCAATTCGCAAAACGCTCGCAACAAACAATAGGCTAAGGACAACCTTGAAGTCTGGGAATTAATAACTTCATAAGCAATATTATGACGACCAAAGACAGAGACAAAAGAGCCTAACGACGCACAGAAGTCAAAGACTCACAGTCTGCCCGATGATACTTGAGCATTGAGGTCCCAGGATGGCGGAAGACAGAAGGGGTGGTTTTAGTGGGTATATGGGCTCCAGAGAGTCTCGGTGTTCCACACACCCGGAGATGGATGGAGTCAGTGCCCAGCGCCTATAAATGGTTTCCATCCGACAAACAAAAAATAAGTAAACAATCTATAGGAAGCAATTGCGAGGAAGACAACTGTCATTTTAAGGACCATGAGGACAACCAGATTGCCAAGGTTCTTGTAAAAAACGATTTATTAGACGATATCCACTTTGTGGTCTTACCAAAAGCCACGTCGTTACTCATAGCCACCAGTGGGGGGACCGTTACCAACTAAGACGATTAAAAAAGTTCATCACTTATTCATCCATTATTATTCGTTGGCGATAGCTCTCTAAAGAATGATTTCAAGAAGATGGACAAGCTATGCACCGCCACCTGGAATAGACACACTTGAAAGCGGGCAATGTCAGAGTGATGGTCGCCAAGAGGATTTCGTTAGAAGTTTGGGGAACAAAAGATTAAGGGTATTCATTCTAAAATCTTGGTCGCAGGAAAGAAAGGCGGTCAAATCCTTAATCAATCAACCAGTAATCTAATCCGATATATGTAATCTAATGTTTTTGGAAGATTAATCAAACTTAGAAATAATGTCAGTGAGGTGCCTGTTCCATATCGTCCAATCGTTGGGGGAGGACACGTAGTTCAAGTAATTGATCGGCGACCAACCCTACCCAAACATTTGTGCTGGGGATTTTTATATGACTAATGGTCAATTTGATTGAAAATACCATTTTTGGTAATAATTGATTCGTCAGTGAAGAAAATTACTGAAGCGAGATCTGGCTGTTGAACTTCTCTACGCTGAAACCAACCGCAGAAGACAACTCGCCGGGAAAATTGTAGTTCCGTTATCCTTTGCACGCGTTGGATATGGTACGGATGCAGTAAATTCGTTTTCAAAATTTGATGCACGGTAATTAGAGACACATTTACTTGCTGTGCTAGATTTGTTGTGCTTACACCTGGATTGACTTCCACAATGTTTAAAATTTGCTTGCCTAGAACACTCTGCGTGATTTTTCAAGACCGCAACCTTGGGGACGTGGAATTACTTAACCTGTATTCCGAAGCCGATATACAACTCCCACAGTCATCGCAGTCAAGAGATGCTGTCGATTTGGGAAACGTTCTGCGTACAAAGTTTTTGCTGCAACACTATTTTGCTGTTTCTCCATAAATTAAAATCATGTCAGTATATTTAGTTCTCGGTAATGTTTACCGTGAATAAATCCACCATAGTCGCTAAAGCAATCATAAAAGCGTAAAATTCTTAAGACGCCATAGTTAAAAACGTTTTCTGTTTTTACTACGAGATTTTCCTAGACAGTTCTATTTGTTACGGGAACCTTGTGAGCGGAATAAATAACGAGGATCCATTCAGTAGTAAGTATGGATGTGGAAAATTTACATGAGTACATTTAAAATAAATCTTAGGAACAATGTTACCGTAGATTTTCTACAGGTACCTGTAACTTCGTTTACACAGATTTTATTTCTAGGAAGCGAAAATATATCTTATTAACTACAGCTAGCTATCAACGCTTGGCACATAAAATATAACATAAATTGAGCTCGGGTTTTATATATTAGCTCTTGCAGCTCTTGTTAAGGATATATCTCACATGTTTCAGTAGATGCGTCTTATATCGGAATTTTTTAGAATGCTTAGACAAGGCAGTTTCCTCGGTTACGTTATGCGTTATAGTGTATTCATGATTATAGCGTCGTTTTTTTAAGTATTGTCTAGTTTTACCTACATAACATTTATCACAGTCTTTGCATTCTAACTTATATACGACATTACTTTGATTATCTTTTTTAATCTTAGATTTTAAATTTGTCTGTATATATAATAACTGTCTGTTATTGTTTGGTGTAAATGTAATGTTTATATCTGAGTTTTTAAAGTCGTGTTTAATTTTGTCATTTAAGTCGTTGATGTAGGGAATTGTATGATATACATATTTTACTAGTTTGTTTTGTTACAGCAGATAAGGGAGAACCCATTGCAGTTCCAAAAATTTGTTTGTATATTGTCGTTCTACTGAAAATGGGTAGAATTTAAGCAAAGTTTTGCAGCCAACATTGGTAAATTTGTATAATCTTTTATTACATCCCATTTTTTATCAATACTAGATAAAGCTAAATCTAAAGATTAGTGAACAATGATACCACATCTAAGCTTATTAATTCGTAATTATGTGGTACCATTTTTTTATTTACGAATTTAACAAATTCCCACGAATTTTTTATACTGTTCTCCGAATTTTCTACAATATTACTAAAAATTTTGGATCAAAATTTTGATAAATTGTACTTAGGTGACTGCAAACAATTTACAACGGGCCTTAAGGGAATATTAGGTTTATGAATTTTAGTTAGATCGTAAATTCGTGGGGTTATAGTGTGGGGTTATAGTGTGTTATAGTGTTTTGATTGATCTACAAGTGGAAAAAAAATAACAGGAAAATAAGATAAGTCTCCTAATTTGAAGATTGTGTTGCGTTCAAGCCTGTTGGCCTCCAACACAGCTTGCTTCTTCGCCTGCAGATAGAAAAGATTCTGATCTAACAAGTCTCCCATTGATGCAATAAAACAGGTTCGAATTGCCTATGGAATACTTTTTCTCTCCCCCATCAAATGCATAAGTCTGATTATTGGCAAGCAATTCCATAATATCATTTAGGGCTTTAGATCCACAACCCCTATGAGCCTTTTTTGATATCCTTTGGAAATTTTGAAATTTCTGATTCACCCACCGTAGCTGTCAATAGAAATACCTTCCCATCATCTTTTCCTCTGAAAATGATTAAGACGTCTTTAGCATAGGCTTCTATATCAAACTAAAGCTTAAACGCCTAGTGTTAAGGAGGTAGTAACCATCTGACAACCATAAATACGAAAGGAAAAGTTGGGAGGGCGCAGCATTCTTTTATAGTTAACACTTTTTCGCTACAATCATTGTATTTGAAAGGTTTTTAGTTAGCGTTCCCAGATGCTATCAATGCGAGAAAGATCCAACATTTGTAAAATCTTCTGTTTATTTGGAGAGTAGAACATATTTATTCCTACCAGTTAGTATCTACTATATCTCTCTGCTCACAATTTGAGGCAAGGAATCTTCCACTGGTTCGTGTATCTTTTAAATGTGTCGAAAGGCACAGACGGAGATAGAGGTTAGAATTGTGACATCAACAGCTCCAATCCATCAAGTATCAGACAAAATTCCATCCGACCAGCGAACTTGACTTCAAGCATTTCTTTTTCTTCTTCTACGGCACTACAGACCAAATTATTTCCTATCCGCTGTCGCGGTTCTCCAGTCCCGAATACCCAGAAAGCTTCGTGTGTCGTCCATTACGTCATCCTCCCAGCGATTCCGTGGTTTGCTCACGGATCTCTTTCCATGCATTTGTGCTCATTTCGACAATGTCTTGTCACCCATTCTGATGTCCGGCCCACTATTGCAGCAGTCTTTATATGTTTACATACTCTGAGAATGGAGCCTCTTTGAAGAGTTGGTTGTTGTACCGTATTCTCCACGTACCATGTTCCTGTGCTGGACCCAGTATCCTCCGCATTATCTTTCTCTCAAAAATATCTAGTTTATTGCTTGATATTTACGTCTAAACACGTGTTCTGCGGGCATAAGTTGCAATTGGTCTATTTTTTTGATATAAATTCTCAGCTTTGTTTGTCTGTGTATTCAACCCTTTCGATGTTATCCTCCTCGATATCGTTTTGTATCCATCACTAGCTCATCTTTTTAGTTGTGTGTAGGCAACTTATGCTTCTCCTATGGTACGACTCATGATATTCACATCTTCTGCCTATATAGCCACGGGTTTGTTGGTCTGAGCAGATTTTCTCTGCCGATGTCTGTGTCTTCTCTAAGCTGAATAGAGATGGTGGTTGCCTGTCTCTTTGTTTTAACACACATGTTAGTTCAACAGGTTCGGTTAAATCATTATGCGTACCCTTGCTTCAGTATCTTCCAATGTTGCCCTTATGAAGCATATCAATTTGGATGGTATTGATGGTTCGTATAACATTTGATACAGTTTTTTTCTGTCAATTGAGTCACAAACCTGTTTAAAGTCCATGAGAATGTTCTGAAGGTCTATATTATGTTCCCAGGCTTTGCTTTTATGCACTATAATACGTTATCTTATGTTGCTGATACTTTTTTTCTCTTTTAGGTCAATTATAGCACTTTTAATTCGATTAAAGATCAATTTATTCCAATACAATAAATTGATCTTAATTTTGCTTCAATTTTGTTTATTATTTATTAATTAACTTGCATGAAATTTAATTGTTAATATTGTGCACAATAGTATGGAAATGAGCAGGAATCGAACGCAAGCCACCAAGGTGGTAGCCGTAGATCCAGTCCACAGCGCTACGCACGCTTGCTTACATGAAGACCAACATTGAGGATATAAAAAGAACGCGCACAGCAACGTTGATTTTTCTCAAAAAGACAGATTAGCCCACATGAGGCTTAACAGTTTGAGAGACCTAAAATTGCATGGGACCACTATAGGTTTACTGGCAACAGAAGACAATCGCGCAAGATTTCAGTGATTCGTGCTTTAGAAAACAAAAGAATAATTCTTAAAAAATAATGCCTGGCGTTAGTTAAGCAAATTGATACTAAAATAAAAATTGCACTGTGTAAGAAATTACAGTGAAAAACTATCAATGTGCATAGACGTCACTACATACAATACAGTATTGTTTAATTTCCATTTTAATGGAGACAATTTACTTGATAAGACTTGGCCCGTAATTAAACGTCAGCACTTTATTCCTCATGGCAATTAACAAATTAATTTGCACAATTATTCCCGTCACGTCCGCAACAACGCAGGAAATTATATAATATTAAGTGTACCGCGACGAGTTAAAACATTAGGTTTCGTTGCATAAATATTTAGGTCCGTACGTACACGCGCAATTAAAATTAATACCGAGCACCCTTTCCGCCGCCGCACAGACGGATGGCAGATTATATCCCCATGTCAGACAGCTTATTTGTGCAATTATCTTCGCTGTATTTGAGAACTACTGAAATTACTTACTCGATTTACTCGCACGCTCAATTACCTGTTTCAACATTAACATCCTAACTGGCGCTCTTTAAGTAGTTATCAGAAACAGTTAACGCAACTCCTAGCTAAAATAGAATTTAACAAGCGCTGTGTTGGTAAGTGTTGTGCAATATAATATTTAACTAACAAAATCGACACGTGTGATCTACCAGAGATTACGGAAGTCTTGCCGCTAATAGAGTATGCTATTAATTCTGTATTGCTACAATCGTTAAGCTAAAGTTTTGCTTGCATTACAATTTTCTTGTACATTACAATTTTCTTGTACAAGATTATTGTATGAAATTAGTACCTGTTCTATCTTCGTACTAATTTCTTGGAGTGACGCATGCGCAGTAGGGCATTTCATTATAGCCTCGTTCTCGAGTAAACTTGTGGCTGTTTCTATCACTAACAAAGTATAAAAATATCGCAAGTGCTGTTATATCAAGCAGTTAATCAATTTAGCTTTAGATGTGGCAACAGATCAAATTGAAAGATTGATTGGAGCTTATATTGACCGTCCACAGTTGTGGCACAGAAGTTTATCATTTTACCCATAGTGATAAAAATGATTTAACCTTTGATAGCCAAGTGTCGTCATACTCGCAAGGAGTGGAGGAAGAGTATGTTGCACAGGATGATGGAACACTGGAATTATCTCCTGCTTCAACGTCGACAACTATTCCATCACCACCAAATGATATGCCAAAAGGAAAAAAGAAAAAGAATACAGTAATTATCAGAAAGTCTTGCTACAGCAAGCTTCAGCAGCCTTACTGTCAGCTTCACAAGCAACAGCTGCATTCAACAGAGGTGAAAAAATGGAGAAACCGAAGGTGATCAGTGTGGAGTTGCAACAAAACTTACAAAGAAAGATCCCAAACCCGGAAATTCAAAAAAAATTGAAACTTTGGGGATATATAGAACATACCTAGGTATGCTACACGCAATTTTTTTTGTGCCGACATTGACTTTTTAAGTGGTGACAACCCCCCGGATTTTGAGTTTTTTTCATATAATTTCCGTAAAACAAGAGATAGAAGGTAGGTGTAAATGCAACAGTTGCAGGATATATCAAAGTCTTTCAAAATGCGTGACTACCATATATACAGGGTGTTCCGTTAAGCAGTGCACTTATACTGTAGTTGTTTTTGTAACAATACAAAGAAAAGTTTTAGATATAATTTGTGGGACTTTTAATTCTGCTTAAAACTATATAGGGTGTTCCAATATACAGCGTGTTCTAAAAGTAAAAATTATCATATCCGTGGTTCTACCTAACCTAATTTGGAAAGATGTAAAACATGGATGTGCAAGACGAATCTTGCTACAAAGTTCATATAATTTACTGTGTATCTCAGCGGTACTGGTAATAAATCTATATAGATGAGACATGATTTGTTTGATAATAACATCCAAGGTGTAGAATAGATTTGCTGCAGGAGCTGAAACCGCAAGACCATTTGCCGCCCATCGAACTCTGCGAGTGGTATCTAATTATGAAAGCAGCCGATTCTTTTTTCGAGAGAAAAATCTTGTAGAGTGACGAGGCAAAATTCAAGGTCATTGGCAGGGTAAATAGGCACACCTACGTTTATTGGGCCAATGCTCATTCTCATGAGATCCACAAAAAGGAAGTGAATTCTCCGGGAGTTATGGTTTAGGCCGGAATGAATTATCGAGGGATTGTTGGCCCCTATTTCTTCGACGGGTCCGTCAATACGGAAACGTACTTCCAGCCTTTACAGGAACTACGCATAACTTTGGTTGAAGATGACAGATTCAACGGACGGGACATCATTTTGCAGCAGGACGGCGCCCCGGCGCAGGTTAGGTTGGAGGTTCACGTTTTTCTCGGCGATCATTTTCCAGGATGGATGGGTAGAGGTAGCTGCTTTGCTTGGTCTCCAAGGTCTCTCTTAAAATTACTTATGTGATAGGATACGGGCTTTAGTATCTTGGAGTGCATTGCATAGCTCCAGAATAGTAAACACTAATATAATTGTGTCAAAATTGAGAAATCATAACGTAATGGGGAAGTTTATACTAACACGTTGACGTGACCGCAAGCCATTTAACATTGCTAGAAAGAAAAAAAACATAAAAACGTGGGAATCTATCCTGCGGATGTATTCTAATAAAACTTTTATCAAGCATATTTTGGCATGCGGTTTTTTATGCGTTGCCTGCGTGTACCATATCCGTACCGGAAAAAAAAGTGGCCATACAATATTTTCTTCTTAAAAATGACTTCACATAGGCATTTTCTCCCGTGTTCATTTAAAAATATCCCCAAATTCTATCTAAACATCATAAACTTTTAAGTTTATGAATCGTAAAAAGTCGGTGAAAGAAAAATTCCCCGTACCGTGGGGAAGAGTGTATCGTAAAAAAAAGCCAGGCGTGTGCAAGTGGAAGGCACAATTTGCTCAACAGCGACTCCGGGTATACGAAACGGAATAATTCGACGCGTGTAAAATACATCAGTTTCTGTTTATTAATGCAGAAGATCTGAATCTGAACGCCTTTCTGCGGCAGACCTCCGCGAAATATGTACGCGGAAATAAAACAAGGGATTTTTTCCTGATACCATCCATTTATATGGAAATATCTCGGAGAAAGTATGGGAATTTAGCTGGAAGGCTAAATTGTATTTTTTTAATTACCGTGAATATATTAAACTTTAAATTGTATGCTACCAGGTAGTAGCGTCACAATAATGCGCAAATAAAACAACAGCCACTAAAGCTTTGTAAAAATTTGAATAAATTAAGTCTTTAATAACAATTTAATTTAAAATTTTCTAATAGATATCCAATGGTGTAACCTTGAATGTTTTTAATTTAAGTTTTATCTCCAGTTTTTATACAAACCCAGTAAAAATTAAATAGAAAAATTACTGAAATTGGCAGAAACATTTCCTAAAACATAAGTGTGTTGTGGTTGATTTCAGCAAACAAATTCTATGTTTATATCAAAGGTAATTTCCTCATGAAACGTTAATGTTAATTGTTACGATCCGAATCAACTGCAGCAATATATGTAAACCTAATAAAAAATTAAAGCACACTATCAACTTTAATTATTAATGAAACTTATACATACATGAACTTCCTCACTTTATTGTCTAGTGTACGTACTGTTAGCGGTTTCGTAGTTATAGCCCTCGTCGTCGTATAGTAGTCAATGCGTTTCATTCAAAAACAAATTACCTTTTTTTGGTCCAGATATAAAGGAGAAACATCAATATTTTAGCGTAGCTTTCCTAAGCATATTTTAGTAATTCAGAATTCAATACTTCTGTTAAGACATTTTTTAATGGTATTATTACAGAATTAATTCTTTCTCGATTTATAATATTGACTGACGAAAAGTAAAACAAAAGACTGCAAATTTAGTTCACAAGACAAGTGATCTGCTTTGGAAGGCTTCCAACCGGAAAACGTATTTATTGTTAACAGTTAGAACACTATTTCTGATTCATATTATCGGCTAAAAACCTAGCATTTGCTGTGTTTTCCATCTCCGGGAGTACATATTCAAGTGATAAACCATTTATAAACTTGAACCTCATCAAAAGTACATAACCAAGTCATCTTATTGATAAGAAACGGATATTGCACCTAAAATCAAAGACAGCAATGTACAAACTTGGGTAATCCAAACTTTTCCAAGATTTAAAGCCGTTATTAACCCTAATGTATGTTAGCCATTGTCATGATGACATTTTTTAGTGCTTTAATATTCTTCTGACTTTGAAAATACCTTCAACTGGCGTGTCACTAAGTTCATACGGGACAACTGGTCGTTTTTTCCCTTTTGGATTTGAAAATCCTTAATTTAAAACACTTTTTTCAACAATTTCTGATAATCTAATAAGAATTCTTCTTGTTAAGAATCCAATCATTACTATGTCTCAAACTATTCACGATTTTTATTGTTTGATTTTTTCACACACAATCTTAGATTTGGTTAATTGAAATCAATCAAACAATTTATTTAAACTTCAAAGTGTGATCTAGGACCAATTACTGCTACAGATTCAAAAACTGTTCAATGTTTCCGTCACTTTGGGAGCATTCAACAATGCTACCACAAACTCAATTATCGAGGCACTACGGAGAAAAGGCGTCACACCGAAGCTTCTGCAGTGGATAAAGGCTAGCCTAGAAAAAAGGATAATTACATCCACAATAGGTGAGGCTACCATTATAGCAGAGACGCGAGGGGGTTGCCCACAAGGCGGGGTTCTATCTCCTCTATTGTCGGCTGCCCTGGTAGATGACCTAATACAAAATCTGAACGGCAAAGGCTTACATTGCCTGGGCTACCCAGACGTTCTCACAATAGTCGTCAGAGAGGTCGGTTTCCCGAAGTTTAGGTGTAAGAAAGAGCGGCTATCAGTCAACGCTCAAAAGACACAAGTTATCCCCTTCAATAGGAAAATACCACTAAAAGGCTTACAACCATTAGTGGTAGGAGGTGAAAGGGTTCCATATGTCAAAGAAGCAAAACACCTTGGGGTATGGTTTGATCTTACATGGAACACACACATTCAAAAAACAACCAGCAAGGCCACCATTGCGCTAGGAAGATGCAGAAGGCTTTGCGGGAGGAACTGGGACCTTAGCCCCAAAATGACTCTGTGGTTATACACAAGGGAGTTCGACCCATGATAATCTACGAAGCAGTAGTATGGTGGCCAAAGGCGTACCAGGCGGGGGCGGCCAGGACGCTGGGTGGGGTTCAGAGACTAGCTTGCCTCTGTTCCACCGGCGCGATGAGGTCGGCCCCCACTGCGGCGTTGGAGGTTATCCTAAACCTGCCACCGCTACATATCTAAATTCAAGGAGTTACGACGTCCGCAGCATATAAATTGACCTATAAACAAGCACCGATAAATAAATCGCACGGTGCTGAATACCAAAAACTGATGAATGAACTTACGGGGGTGCCAAACAACTACGTGGTTCAGACATTCAACCTGGATAGGAAATATCAGGTTATAATACCAGAAAAGAAGGACTGGGAGAAAGGCTCTCCGATAAGAGCGGACTCGAACTGGTATACAGACGTCTCCAAAACCGAACATGGTGTAGGAGCCGGTATATACGGGGGAAAGTCTAGGAAGGCTCTCTCGATAAGCTTCAACAAGGACACAACGGTCTTTCAAGCTGAGGTAGCAGCAATCCGCCATTGCGTTAGAGAAGTGGAAAGACGGACCGAGTTCGGAAAAAGCGTCGCCATCTTCTTGAACAGCCAATCAACAGTTAAAGCGATTAGTTCAGCAAGCGTTGACTCCAAACTGGTTTGGGACTGCCTTAATGCCCTAAACGAGGTGGGTTCCCAAAGGAAACTAATTTTGGCCTAGGTTCCCAGCCACGAGCACACCTCAATAATTGGGACAATACTCTAAATGCTTTTTTGAGCAGGGCTTCTATTTTGACAGCTTCAAAGTTAACCTCTTACAAAACGGTATGTCTTCGTTGCAATTCGACTAGAGTTGGAGCAAGGATAAAGCGTTTTTAAGAATCTGCAAGGTATTTTCTATAAAATCTGTATATTCTTCTGCGATAATATTTTGTTCAATTCTCTGATACATAGTTTAGCAGAAGCATTCCGAGGATCTCCAGGATAAAATATAGAAACATAGCTTACATAGTATGTATAGTTGCCTTCAAGATATTTTAAAATGCCCTTTACTTAATAGTTGTCAGGTAGAAAGGTTTAGCTATTGTCAGTTTTAACGTTTTTTAACAACTACCACTTGTCTATCAAGAAAGTGTTGCACTGGCAACGCTTAGGCTGATAATAAATTTGTTGTGAAGTTTGTCCAATCCACTCGTTTAAATTTAAATTAGTGACATGATACAACATAGTAGATTGATTGTCACATGATATAATCATACTTTATATTACATATATATCGATGTAATAAATACTTTTACAAATATTTTTATTGCTAAACGTTCTCTATGTTGCTTAGAACACATTTAAATATTTACGCTTAAATAATTTATATGTAATTATAGTAAAACAGATAATTAAGAACTCATTCATCAATACCTACTACAGTTTGATCATTAACCGCTTTCTTAATATTTACAATTTTAAGCCAAATTCCTAATAAAAGAAAACGATAGATTAGAAAGAATATATTTAATAAATACGACATTTCATAATCAAAACGATTAAAGATACTTTTTAAACTAAAATTATAGAATCGTGGGTGATGAATATATCATTTTAATACGGTCCTACTAAACATTCTAGTCGAATAATAATTATAATGACATTATCTTGATAAAAGTCATTTTAAAATATCATGAAGATAACTATATCTAATGGTTATCTAAGTAATCGATTTAGCAGCAACAAGAACGCTTTTAAC
Source organism: Popillia japonica (assembly GCA_004785975.1). Lineage (NCBI taxonomy): Eukaryota > Metazoa > Arthropoda > Insecta > Coleoptera > Scarabaeidae > Popillia > Popillia japonica. The sequence goes on from SMLS01067690.1 coordinate 29,059, forward strand.
TTTGCAGATCTGTACTATAAATTTCAGTTAATTATGTATAGAAATATAAATTTGTGTAGTAGCATGCCATAGCGTCTCTCAATAATCAATAGACTTCTAGAATATACACCGGACAATAAAACAGTTTTTGCAGTACTTCCAGTAATTAAAAGTAATGTCTTGGTAGTAATTTAAAATAAGCGACTACATACCTCTTACTTAAATATCGTAAGTATACCTACTAATATTCTACATAAAACAGTTTCAGCAAAAAATCCAAAGAAAATATCCAGACTTGCATGTATAACTATTTTCAACGAGTATATGCCTTCGTTTTACTAGACTGTTTTCCCGGAGAAAAGTGGGTATACCTAATTTAACCTTATCGCCATTTTCAAACTCCTCTGTAATCTCCTAAATTATTAGTCAACGCCAACTGCAATTGGAAAAAGCATATGCATGCGCAAAGAACTGAAATTGTGGTTAATAAAAAAATTGATGTACACAAAGAATGCTTAAATTCCCCTATATCCTGCCGTATACGTTAGAACCTAATGAGAAGTATTTTGTGAAATTGCTTCAGTTTTAAGTTGCTTTATTCCGTAACGCAATAATCCTATTATGCAAATGTTATTTACGGTCGATCATTACCTAAGCGCACGGTCAAGCGATAAAATGCGGATAAGGGCCATAATCGTTGGCCGAACTGCTTAAAGCGAACATTACATATGCATACGCGTATACAGGATGTTGGTTTTTTTTGCATATAACGTAAAATGTAAACTCAATTTGGTAGTGATTAGAGCGTTTGGAGCACTCAACGTTTATGGAAGCATACCTGCGATAGCTTCGATAAAACTCATCCATTGAAAGCCATTTCATGAGAATTTTTAAATGAATATAAATTATAGTCTTTATGTGTAAATAGCACTAAAATAAAATTTCCATAATGCACCTATGTACGAAACCAAGTTTTTGTTAACCACATGGCTGGAATCAACCTACATAGTTGAAACATAAATTTGGTTATGGCGTGTGGTCGCAGCAGGCTTATTTATCTCATATAATGTCTTAAGCAAAGTAGAATTATTGTAGATAATCGTAAAAAACTACAGCTCCATAGGCAGAATCTTTCTTATCGTTTCTTCTCTCGATTATGGAAGATGTGCTAGGTCTTTCAAATTATTATCAGCGGTGGTATAAAAGGCCACACCTATGTCTCTATATAAGTTATAATAACTTGCCACATCAATTCAACTTGAGAAATTAAGGTAGAAGGTCTAGAGGTGTGCCGGATAAGTTTAAAAAGTCAATATAGTGAAAAGTTTTTTTAAGCTTATTTTGAAGATTGTTCCAAAAATTAATTTTTTACCACTTATATCTGAGATTAATGAAATAATTTAGATAAACTAATTCTTGGTGTAACCGGCATTTTTTTAAATTGAAATTTGTTAGAGCAGTTCAAGATTGAGTGTGTGTCCAATGACTTTATCTTTACAAAACCGTATGAGTATAACACTAATTCACTATCAACCACAGGACACCAAACAGTTTGATAATGCTAAATCACCTTGGTGTCCTGTGGGTGATAGTGAATTAGTGTTCTATTTTGACACCAAGAGATCCAGTTAATGTTTATGTATTAGTATCCTTCACCCTGTTAGTTGACTGATTAAAGATGCTAGGCTTTCTGCATATCCTTCTTGGAAAATGTCTGACTTGAGATTTAGATATGTAGATCGCAAATTATTAAATCTGATGATGGTATTTTTTAAATATATGTATTCTGGCATAGTACCCTTTCAATTGGAGACTGAATACATCTAAATTCAGTCTCCAATTGAAGAACTGCAGTACCGTATCAAAATTGCGTTTAAATCTATGGTCAATATCTTGCTACATTCACTTCTAGACGTTTGAGCAAGTCATTCATATAACCATCCAAAATACACCAGACGGTACCCAGGAAGAGAGAAGCTGTCTCGTCATAGTCTTGTGACGAAAACTCGGTTTCAGCTACAAAAATGCAGATATAATATATACCATAATTATAATATAATATTTGGATCGATGTCCAAAATTGTATGCACTAAAGTGTCATTTAGGCACAGTTTTGCTCTCGATTTTATGTCACCAAAAATGATTCAGTTCGTAATCTACCAGAATTCGCATTTTGTTTGAGATGGTCATAAAAAATCGTAAAGTTGGCTGTTACATTCCTGTGGTGGAAGTAGATAGGAAGATCTTTGATTTATAAACTTCTCCCAATTGTGACAGGTTATATGGATAGAAACCATCTAGAGGATGAAGACCGCCTTTAGAAAAAGTTCATTTAAATTAATTTATTAAATGATCTACTTGTAGATACTGCTATAAAGCCACACAATATCATGGATGTGGTTAACATCAACGAAGAGAAAATCCAATCGGCTCATAACTGATACCGAAATTTCTTCAACAAAAAAGACATGGATACTATATTAGACTTGACCAGTAGCTTAGCAGCTGGATATGTAATTCGATCTAAAAAAAAAAAAATCGAAAACTACATTTTCTCAGCTAACTCACGAAGGCATATTTCCTTCGCCACTATTGTGATAGTAGCCCCAGAAAGGTATAGAGAATAGATCAAGAGCATGTATAATTGGTGCAATTACCAGCAGTTCATTTAAATATGGTTTTTCTAACGAAACTCATTGGTCAAAAGAAACTAGAGAGGTGAGCAACAAATAGGTACCATAACACGATCATAATATTTTTTTTCTGGAAACACCAACGTGATTCATCATTATTGGAAATGAGAGTGCATGATGCAGAAAAAATGCTGACTACTGATGATTTTAGTCTTCACCTTCATGTCCTTGCGTGAGGATAAACCGATACATCCTCGTTCAAAGAGAGGCGCCAAAGAGTTAGGTCTTCAGTTATTCTTCCGACAGCAAATGTGCATGTTGTAATTTTCAATCTATGTAGGTATCATATTGTGGAGAGCAATTATTGCTCAAGTAGTTTTATCATGAGAATTGTGCTGAAATAATTGATTTATTTATTTCCTGAGCCTGTATGCAACCAAATTGACATTTCGAATGACACCGACAACGAATTTAAACAAATCGTGCTTAGTGTGTGATGCAGTCTTATTTTGACTTCTGAATCACAATCTGAATCCACCTACATTCAGTTGAGATAGCAAGCAACAACTTTATTATTAAGCTTTACAGAAACTAGTCTTCAAATAAATTATTACGTTGGGTATTGCACTGTATATGATCTGTGAACAAGGTTGACATAAGAATCATGGTTACCTCAAAACTATGATCTACTTTTCTGGTACCTAGCTCCATCTATCGTAAATTATAAATTCCAACCAATAAAGTTGTTATCAAGTTAAAATGCATTAGCGAGCAAATAATGTAGGGACGTAATATGCACAAAAAAACTTAAAACCCGAATCGAGCAAGCTGGGTTTGCTCCACTTAGAATAGCATCGAAAAGAGAGTCGAAACGGATTCTCCGACGGTAAATTATTTCTATTAATCAAATAGTTTTTGCGGGGACCGACCAATTACCATCAGTTTTCCATCTGACATCTAATTTCTAGACGATATTGCGAAAACTCATTTCTCTCTTTTTCTACCGAAACAGTAATAAAGAAGGATGAGGTAGAGTGATATGTTTTCTTTAGTTTTAATTCGATTACGTAGTTTCTGTACGTCACGAACGACTTGACGGATGTCTTTCGGCTGTAGAATTGACAACTAGTCCGTAAATTATTTATTCGGACGTAACACAGAAATAAAAAAAGTTTTTATATAGAAATGTAGCACTAATTATTTATATTGTATAGAGACAATTTAAGCACTATTTCATTTTTTTAATAAAAATAATACTTGTACAAGGGGTTAGATAGAAATTAAGTAATTTTAGACCAGCTGGAAAACTTCGGGGAGATCTAGCTGTTGTTCAGGCCAATGTGACAAGGACAGTCGGATCATTCATTAATTATTAAGAAAAATCTAAATCTAATTTATTTATGTCAAAATTAAACAATAATTTAAGCATCCCGATAGAAATACAGAAAATTAAGTAAACAAGTACCCACCAGAGTAATGTCATCGAGATAAATTTTTGTATCGGTCAAGTGTTTTCAATTAATGTAAAATATTATGTCAAAATAGGGGTCTGAAAACATATAATTTAATAATGTTATAAAATTCATTAGTGGAAGCTAAACAAAAAAAAATTAAATTAAGGAAAATTGGTTTTTTTTTTTTTCTTCCAAGATGTCAGTATCAAAATTGTTTTCCATTTTCGCCAATGGAAATCTTCGATTCGATATCATTTTTGAGAAAAATTTGAATAACGGAGTTTAGTATGTTTTTGGTCGTCAACAAGATAATTGGTTGTCAATTTTCTTCTAAAAGGGACGCCAGCACTTTTCGTATGAGTTGTATCTGAAAGTTTTTTATGTTGAATTGATTTATTAATGATTACTTTATTTTCCAAAACCCAGAACTGGCCAATCTACACCTTGGAGCCAGTTATTCCCATTTTCCAAGTCTGTAATTCCTGATAGAGGTTTATTTTCGAAAGTAAGGTTAGAATTTTCCTATAGAATCTCTTGATTCATTCCGATATTTAGTTTTCACTGAATACCAATTTCAAACGTGGATTCGAGAGATTTAAATTAAGTAAATTCATAAAATTGGCCTTGAAATATATTCAAACCAATAAGAAACGGCCGCTAAAGTAGCTTTTTTTAATTTAAAATTTGTTGTTAATAGTATCGATAGAGATCGTTACTAATAAGAAATGTCAATTTAAATAATTTATTTTTAGAAATTAAGTACATTTTGGATTAATTACATGTGTTATTGAACAAAATTAAGTATTGGTGATTATCTAAAATTAAATATTTGTTTTTTATTGTTTTCTCTATGAATTATAATAAAATTGTTTATATTTGAGTTGATTGTCTTAGTGAGAAAGGTGATTTTTATGTTTGTTGATTTATTTCATTATACACCAGTGCTAAAACTCGTGAACACCCCTGAGAGAGAGCTGACCGGACCAAAATTTACTCTGGGAACTATTTTTTTTTTATTTCATTGTTTTTCATACGTGGAAAGCAATATATTTTTGTGGCGCCCAACGTGGGGCAATATAATATATTCACTTTTAATTCGAACCTAAATATTGTGTTATAATTTTATTGCGCAGAAAAACCAGGAATTACCGACGTGTGTTTTGAAATTTTAACATCTAGCTTATTTCAAAACAATGCCGAATTGTTTATTCATGAGATCGTGTTACATTTGCAAACAACTACGCATTTGTCCCCTAGAAAAGCGCACATATACTATTCGCTGTTATTGAAAATTTCGACCTCGCGAAAGGATTCATGCGAAACAGTGGCCTTTGATGAAAGCTGCGCCGTCCCAGGAAAGGGAGCTTTCAAATCTTTTGAAAAAAACCGGTGATATATTGCAATTTATGGCCGTTCCAGGCATGACAGTTATGATCATAGAAACGGTATCAATAATGGCACCTGATATATTGTCGCATCCACTAAAGCTAAAATATGGCCTTGGTATGTGCCGCCATCCTCGAGCGCAGTGAAACTTTATAAAAATCGTAACATAAATTCAAATATGCGTGCACACTGCTACTTCGGGTGGTTTGCATGGCCACTCGTAGAAGGATATCTATGGTTATTTTGTACTCGCATATATCACGAAGGAAATGCTTATTGTTCCGCACCATTTACGGTTAGAATAAATAAAGTACCCAAATATCTTGTGCATATATTTATCATAGCAAGCAGGCTAGTGTACCACATGTGGTGTATTTTGTGTTTGAATTAAATATTGCAACTACCAATTGTATTATTCACAATTGTATATGTTTCTTTTAAACATTGACATAGCTGGTGGTATATTTGTTGTAC
>ML218536.1:0-12402 GCA_004785975.1 Popillia japonica
TTTTTTTATGTTTGATTTGTTTTTGGTTTGTTCCGGTTTGTTCCGGTTTGTTCCGGTTTGTTCCCTTTAACCAAAGTGAACTAACCAAACAGATAAACGAGTACACCTAATATCTACATACCAGACAGTTCTCTGTAATATGTTTCAGAAGTATTCTTTGCAGATACATTTCATTTGTTTTCTACGGACAACAATGACTCACTAACTTTTCTAGGATTACTACAAATGACACAAATGAATACGTTCTAGTACGTTTCATATCTGGGAATTTTTAAAGTTACGATACAAGTAAACTACAACTAACATTAAACTCAGGGTTATCCCGTAATTTACGTTAACTGTATCAAATGCTTAGGTGAATTTCTACAATTTTAAGTACATTAATCGGAAAAAATAATAAAACACAAATTGTAAACTATTTTTATGACTAAACGCTTAAACACTCGACTTTAGTTACACAATAGTATGACGACTACCTACATATGTGTTTGGATCATCTGTGTGACTGTAGTAATTATGATATCGTTTTAAAGGAGAGCCATAAATAGAACGAGTGCACTAGTAGAACTAATTTTCCACAATCTTTACTTATTTTTTTTTCAAACTATTTAATATAACTAATCATTTATATTTTATATTCTAATAGAAGTCAATTTTATTAGAAGCAGTACTTTAAATTTAATAGTGTTGTTAACAAAAACGTCAGTAAGTTACATCGACTTTAACCTTGACCATATATTTGCTATAAAATTAACTCCAGGCTGAAACCACGACTTAAAACTCTTCTGTAGTATGGCACTTTATGTTTTCGAGGGACTTTTGGCGGTTTTGACTGGGTGCGGGTCAGGTCTTTACATGATTCCCGTCACACCGCGACTTACGGCCTATTGTATTATTTCGTACTTACAATTAGTGAATTTCCTGATATAAACTTTTACTAGGTTTAATAGTTTATCTGGTAAATATTTTTTCGGTAGACCAGCAATGTTAGTTAGTCACAGCAATGACAGTCTACTAATTAGGTCTTTAAAGATACCAATTCCGTGCAGGTATTCCGTTAGACGGCCGTATCCTCAGCGGTCTAAGCTGTATTCAGTTAAGAGCCAGCACATCTGCTGCTGAATACTGAGGTGTAGTATACCTGTTGTGTTCTTGTAATCCACTCAGTCACTGCACCACGTATTGCAGTCTTAGTCATTGCCAAACACCAATGTGTCTGCTCCAATGAATATTGTTGTAAAACCTTTTAGTTCCAGCTTGTTTGCTAATTCATTGCACCTTATACCCCACCACCCACGCCAAAGTAACTGTTATGTTTTCCAAAATATATTTTTTTTTTCTGAATAATTTTGCAATAAACTCTAACACTTGCTGTAATATTTTTGTTTAATACTTGATGTAAAATTATTTGCTATCTAAACTTGTACGGACTTCAATTATTACAAGCGATTTAAGTGGTAAGTCGGTAATATTCTTCTTGTTTTAATAAGTTGATTTCATTACGTCTTTAACATAAATTTACTGTTATTGGAGGAAAACCTGTCCAATCCAATCGCATTTAGGATGTGAAATCAGGTCTTCATCCAAATGTCTCTTTCGTATCCCCAACACTGATATGATATACCAAAAACGAGGTTTTTCTTTGCATGCTTCAATCTTTATCCTCTTCAAATCAGAAATCCGAACAATAAAAGTAGCAATTATACCCAAACAATTCCGGACACATATATCACAGGTAGAAGATTGCTATGCTCATCGAGAAAGGACTGACGAGAACCAAGCCATGGAAACAGTGACTAGGGGCTGTGTTTGTTTCCTTTATCAGTTGCCTTGACTAGTTTTGACGTTGAGACCAGCGTCAGGTTCGTTTTGCATCTAGAGATGGCACATCCCTGCTCATGCCTATAGAAAGTGTAATGGCAATTTTAGAATTGTTTTTAAGGTCTTTCCTATATTTATCTCTTTAAATAATAAAAATTCTAAATACGTACATCCATACATATGCATAGGTTTTTATTGAGCTTTCAATAATTTTATTTAATTTTCTGCTGCATATGTAATTGTGCGTATATTATTATAATCGATGTAGATGTCCAATACAGTATCTGTTCATATCAAAGTACAGAGTGTAAAAGTATCATTAGAAAACGTCATCAGCCATGTAACCGTGTGTGGATATTACAATACTTACATGTAGACGTAGGCACGCGAACAATTAGAAACACATGCTACGGATTGTAACACTAGCTATGCTGCAGTATAAGTGTATGTTTGTTATTTTGCAAAACATGAGATTCCTTTTTGCTTTAATTTAGTTTCTAAATATCATTCAGTAGTCGACGTATTTATTGATCGGTATACACAACTGGTGAATGAAATATAAATGACGATAGAGAATTTTCGTTCAGTTATATCTTCATTCACGTTACCATTTGAGAACAATTAATTAAAATATACTGGGTGAGTTTTTTATCTTGAGACAAGGGAATGTCTCTAAACCCCTGTAGCAAATCAAAAGAGATCTTAATAAGATTTGGTATACAGGGCTCACTGAATGGTGCCGAACTCGTGGGAGGGGGAACATCTTGAATCTTGAAACATCTTCAAATCTTAAATGGGAAGCCCCATTTTCTATTGCAAGTTTCCATCGATAAAATATGGACCAATAATCTTATTGCTAATTATTCCACACCAAACATTTACATTCTAAGCATGTTGAAGTTCAACTTGGTGCAACCAATGGGGATTTTCGATACTCCAGTAATGCATGTTGTGCCGATTTACCGTACCATGATTTCTGAATGTTGGTTTGTCAGAAAAAAGTATTCGAGCAAAAAAAAATCGTATTATCTTGTATTCGTTGACAAAATCTCACTCAATTTTAAAAACCATCGCCATGAAGTTCTTGATGCATGGAAACTTTCAATGGATGATATTTTCTAGGCTACAATATTTGGCAGATAGTAGATTGTGAAATTCCTGCGCGATCGCACCTTGTCGGAAAAACGTTGTGAGTAATGATTAATAGCTTCATTGATATTTCTACCACTTTCTCTTCTTCTTCGTTGATGAATGGAATCAGGATTACAGCGCAATCTGTTACTAATCGAAAAAAATTCAAACTAAAACTATATACTTGATTGCCTAGAATTCGAATCTGCAATAGAAAATGGGGGTTCCCATTTAAGATTTCAAAATGTTTCAAGATTCAAGATGTAAGGGTATCGAGTTCGGTACCATTCAGTGAGCCCCCTACCTTATAACAAATCTTATTAAGATCTTTTTCTTGATTTGATGCAGTGTTTTAGAGATATTTCGTTGTCTCAAGATAAAAAACTCACCCGGTATATGTATGTATTTAAGAAATCAATAGGTCGACTTAAAAAAATCTATTCCATTACACTTTCGTTGTGCAATTCTGCTTAAATAATGTTTATATGCAGGTTACATACATGTATATTATCATTTTAAATTTGCAGTTTGCACTTTCATTACCAAGTAATCATATTTCATTACTTCCTACTTCAGATAGTGTTATACGCTGAAACGCTTCTTTCTACGATAAATTATATTACCCTTTCGTTCGGCTTTTTCCAGGAAGAGATATACCATATTTCGGGCGAAAGCGTTTGAATGTATAGTACAAATTAGCATAGATAGAACTGAAGAAAAAATAACAGAATTGATTTAAAACTCTTAAAACTGCATTGCTAGTTGGTATTACACAATGTTAATATGCAGATTAAAATACTAGCGTTAATGTAACATTAACACTACGTTTACACATTAAAATAAACACTGATAGAAAATTGTTTCAAAATCGGTTTATGAGGTTTCGAAAGTTGCTATAGTGACATAAGATATATATATATATATTTTTTCTGCTTAGAACTGTGTGAAATCTAAAGCAGGGCTACACACACTCATGCCATAGACAACTTATTTTTGAACTGAAATATCTCCGGTAGTTTGAAATCAGTAGCATAAGGGGCAAGATCAACTTTGAACTATTTAAATAATTAAAAGTTATTAGATACATATTATGCTACTGATTTCAAACTACCGGAGATATTTCAGTTCAAGATCAACTTTGAACTATTTAAATAATTAAAAGTTATTAGATACATATTTAATTAAGGACACTCCAAAGTCCTCAATTTTTTTTTATGTTTATAAGCACTTGTACGTAGATCGCTACTACCCCGGTGTAGGTAATATTGCGCTGTTAATTGTGTCCCACCAACAAATGATACCCAACCAGAGAACCTGACTGGACATGCCATAAACGCTGAAGTCAGGATCCAGAAATCCTATTTATGCTTATTTTTGCATTTTGCATTGGTGATACTGAAGGAAAAAAAAGTCTTTTTAATACTTCTGCAGTTAAAACCATGTACCGGGATATTCTTCGCGCCCTATCGATAGAATGTCAAGAATATTCTGGTCGGCTGTAAGTAGGATGGGCCTACATGCCCACAAAGCCGCTGCTGCGTTGTTGTTGGGTGATTCGTATTAGTGAAAAGAGAAAATAAGACAATACTCATTTGATAAGTAAAAAACGCAGTAAGCTGCGATATGTAGCATTTATTTGTTTTTATTCAGTCTTATTTTTATATCGAAGCATCAGATAATGTAACTGATAACAGATTTCAGTGTATTAATAATTACTGACTGCGATCAAGATTTACTAACCGTTATAAAACTTAAACCCCGTACCCTAATATTCAGCGACATCTTATGAAGATCATCATCACTTGAAATGAATTACGCATGCCCAACGCTTCGTCCCCGTCGCCCGCAGTAGTACGGAACTAGGGCTTCGTCAAATTGATTTGATTGAAAATATCGATGTGTCAATGGCATTTTGTAGTAGTTAGACAAAGATAAAGACAGTAGCGAATTCTTGTCGTTAGACGGCGATGGTGGATTGAGACAGCCCAGCAGAGTAACGGGCGCGTATTTCTTGACTGTGTTAACTAATAGAAAGTTATATATATATTTTTTTTATTCATATAAAGAGGATCGTCACATTAAATGGTAGCTCTTGGTATAGTACGATATATAGTCAGAAAAGCACTTACTTGGTGTTTCGCTGATTATGCTGTAAGCTTGTCCAGAAACTTTGTGAAAAGAAAACTATCCAGTCTTTAAAGAAGCTGACGTTTCGAGGCGGCAACACCCGAAGAACCAACACTGGAAAAACTTTAACGCAAAGGTTTTTAATTTTACAATCTGAGTAAATGTTGTCTACTAATGCCTTTCCTTGAATTTGCGTGTAGTTTGATTTTTCTTCGGATTTGTACGTAACGTATATTAGTCTGCGGATGTAGTTGGAAAAAAAGGGTTTCGTGGGTTTGCAAAACTTATCTTTTCAAAGGAAATAGAGCATTTGGATAAGAAATGCATATAGATATTGCTGTTTCTCAAACTTTTCTTAGTGTCTGGTATATGCATTAAGCTTGCCGAATGTGTTATTTGTTATTTAACTACAACCACTTAATCTTAAGGGCAATGTAGCCTTTGTTGGATAAGTTGCAACATATAGTACATTTGGATGTAAAAAAGGTTTTTAAGAGTTTATAGAAGTTGTAGCTTTATAATAGTCGCATCATACTTTATGTCATGGGAAGGTCAACCGTAGCAACAACATAGGCGATACTAATGCAAACTATAAAAAAATTGCTTATGAAGGAATTCTTTTGTTTGAGTGCGATTTTTAATTAAATTAGATCAGAACACAGTTACCGCTAAATGGTATGTGGAAAATTGGTTGTCTTCTGTGTCCAGTAAAGTGCCAACAAAAGGAATCATGTTACATCATGATAACGTATCGTCCCATAGAGCAGGGACAACTCATCAGAATTTAGCGGAAAACAAAATCGTATTTATAGAACATTCTTCTTACTAACCGGATTTGGTGATTTGTGGCTTCTGGCTATTTGTTGAGATCAAAAAACATTTCGAAGGGAAAATGTTCTCGTCAAACGAAGAGCATCGTCCTTAAGTGTTTCTTTGATAGTATCTAGTATAGCTTTTAAAGAATGGAAGTAGAAAATGGTTAATTGCATTATTTTAAATGGCAATTACTTTGAACATATTTAAAATAAAAATTCTACGAAGTTGTATCAATCTTTCTATTCTCATAGAATAGCTTATCCCACGTATTTCCAAACAATGATGCCACTTCTCACACGAATCTATCTCTTATTTATAACAATTTTTTGGCGATCGTCTTATAGGTTTCTATTGTGAACTTGAAGTTTATCAGATTTGACTACCCTAGATTACCTACTTCGTTTTCCCACATTTGAAGAACATCTTATACTACCAGTTCACACATTTCTTGAGCTGCCAAATCGAATAATTGAAGAATGCGCCAATATTACGCTGCTCTGGAACATATTTGAAAACATGAAAGAGCATATAAAGTAGTGTTTGCATAAACACGGTGGTAATTTTCAAAATTACTCGAGTTTTATCTAAACAATTTTTGTTCAGATGATATGATGCTGTAGACGCAAAATGATTTCTGAAAATAATTCAGAAAATACTCGTTTACTCAACGCAAAAAATAAATGAAACTGTTCTAATTACATCCAAAATTTATTTAAAAATACATCATTATTATCCTGATAGCTTTCCACTTTTATAGGTCAATCACAACACTCCAATTCGAACGAAGATCAAATTCATTCCACAACCTTTACAATATAATCTGGTTTTCGTTACAACTTCGTCAGTGGAGTAAAATTAACATTTATTTCGTGTCAAATTATAAATAAATAACTAGCCATGCCAATCATAACAAATTTTTGGAACTGCAATGGGTTCTCCATTATCTGCAGTGATAGCAAATTAAGTAGTGGAGGATCTTGAGCAAGATTCTTTAAGTAAACTAAATTGTCATGTTGAATTTTACAAGCGGTATGTAGATGATTGCATATGCTGCATACCGTTGGGTAAAATTGTTCATGTTATACACACATTTAATTCCTATCATGATAGATTAAAATTTACGTTTGAAAAAGAAAATCAAAATTTTATAAATTTTTTAAATGTTAAAATAATACATAATAACACGAACATAAAAACAAATTGGTACATAAAAGACACTAGTAGCAACAAACACCTAAACTACTATTCAAACACTTCGGTAAATTTAAAAAAAAGCGTAATTAACAGTTTAGTTGACCACACGGAGAAAAATTTATAGTATTTATAAGTATAAATATACTGCATTTTAGTATAATTTATTGCTATATATAGGACAGCAACGTAGCATACTAAATTTAACAATAAATTTATTCCTGGAAATTAAGTACCTATTATACTTCTATTTACTATATTTTATAGTAACTTTAAGTAAATTGCTTGTACTACAATTAGTAATAATTTGTACTAACAGATTTACAAAACCTTTTCACAAATACAAAGACCGCGTCATACTGCATCTCATTTGTTTTACGTACGAGCGCCTTAAACCTTCTCTCTCTCATTTCATTAGTGTTCCAACGTGCATAAATTGAAACTACCTTTATTTAAAAACCAATATAAATACTTTTAAAAACCAATGAACTAGTTTTGCTAGATGTTATAAATTATTTTTATTTAAAAATTTCATCAAATGTAGCAAACCTTTTGTTTTAATCCTAAAACATTTTGTTTTAAGATTTTAGGAACAAAATTGTTGTTGGCCATTAAACACAGTGTTCTTAATTTTAATACAATTTATACTATTCATAAGTATAAATTTCTAAATAAAATGTTTTGCTGTCACATTTTTCTCAGTGCAGGCTATTGAATTAGCACATTCTGATTTTAGGAAAGAGAATTTAAGCAAAGTTAGATCAATTCTGGACAAAAATAGTTATCCAAAAGAATTTTACGAGAAACTAATAAAAAAACGAATACATAAAATATATAACGTAGGCACTAAACAAAATAGTAAAATACGAGATATCACACAATTCCATACATTAACAACTTAAGTGACAGAATTAAATACGAATTTAACAATAACAGACAGTTATTTACAAATTTAAAAACTAAGATTATTTCCTTGCAGAAAATTTTTAACTTGTGGCATAAATTTCTCGAAAACCACTTTTTAAAAATCGCTCGATCCATTCAAGCACCCTTTTGATTATAATAATCAATTGGCAGTGTTTTTACATTTTTAAAAGCCCCCGGATTTTTTTATTTTCTAATAACAGCTAACCTAAGCTTATGGGTTCCTGATGCATTAGCACAGCATAGCACTGTTAAACGGTCTTTGCTTACCTTAAAACCTAATTAAAAAAATAAATATATATAATAATTATAAAAAGAGACAGTACAAAAATATGTAAAGCTAACCTGGTGCATTGCCTTCCAATAAAAACGACTGTATAATCATCAATACACTGTAACGCATAACATAACCGCGGAAACTGCTTTGTCTAAGCATTCTAAAGAATTACGACATAACTTTTCAAGGAGAGCTTCGTTACATGAAAGACCGCTTTTAATTTTTGATAAAGAATCGCCCTCTAAAAACTTTTGCAAATATTTGGAGGCATTCTACCTCTATTGACGTGCGTCTATATCCGTCGTAGTCATGCCGTATATGTGTAAACTGTACACACATGCAATTATCTTCATTTCAATAACATTAAAGTAATTAGAAATGGCATTAATTTGCGTCATACATGTATTTAATCCAAAAAGCTGATTGTGCAGCTCGTAAATTCCTGCAGTAACTAAAATATATCCAGAAAATGTATTATTTTTATAGATTTATAGATGGTAATACAAGTACATATGTAAATACACTCCAAAAAGTGTGACAATATTTGACAGGAATCTCTATTCATATGATATACATACATATTTACAAATATAATTGGAATCGACTACAAGTTTCGAATGAGTTGTCACCAGTAAGTAGCATACTTAAGGTATATAGGTACAACATATGTATGTATATACTTTAACGATCTAACTGGTAAATATAAATCTACAAACGTTCTTTGTGCCACTTTTCGCATAGTATTACACTCGATTCGCTTCTCGCGTTCGAAAATTAGAATGGAAGCGGTGTTGTCTTACTTAAATAGACATAAAATTTTATTATACGTTATGCTATATCTTTGACACGTTCAACGTTTGTAACTGGTGTTGCGTAGTGCTGTTCATGTGCTATTTCCATTATTATTAAATGTCACCTACAAAGGTACTTTGCTTACGTTGATATGCTGGTCCTCTCGTTATGTCACCAATTAACATCAGTTAATTGTAGAAATATTGTTCAACGTATTTTCACTATTGTGATTTTATATCTTCGTCCTAGAATTGTCATAAAATATCGCGTTTGGAACACTTTAAATTCCGTCGTTAATAATTTGTTTGTTTACTAACGATAACATTGCCGCATTCAAGAAAATCGTTTTGAAACCGAGCTATTAAATACAATCAGTAGAAAATAGCGAAAAGAGCTTTAGTTCCGTGTTTCAAAATAAATATGAATGCGTACCATCGTGTTTTTTACCCATACAACTTCTTTAACACCGCTATGGATAATTTAAAAAAATACATGTATGAAGTTTTAAAAAATACTGTTAAAGAGAAACATCAACACCAATGTTGTGATAAGTGATAAAAATTAGTGTCTTATTTTATAAAACAGGGATAAAATAATTACTGTTAACCTAGTACAAGGTGACCTAGAGTAAATTTCCCTTTTTAAATGTACTGCGTTCAGAAACCAGAAGGATTTGTGGGAGCGGAACGCGTGGTAGGAGGTACTGCAGCCATGCAAACTTGTAAGTAACCATGGAGCAGTGTTGTTCTGTAATCGAAACCATATTCAACGTGTAACCGATGCAACCTCGAAAAGTGTCTAATAAATTTAGAGCTACCGGTTCAACACAAAACAAGAAATACCAAGGTCAACAACAATTTGTTAGATCACCAGCGAGTATTGCAGCTGTACGACAGGCGGTGACGCGACATTCCAGATGGACAGCCACAAAGAAAAACATTCTCCAAAGCAATGATGAAATATTTTTGGAATGATGAGGGTTGGGAGAAGATAATCGTTACCGATGAAGCTCACCTTCATTTGGATACCTATGTGAATAAGCAGAATTGTTGGTACGGAGCCCCTACAAACTCCCACGAAACGCATGGCATGGTGTGTAATTATTTAACCCCAGTTCTTCAAAATTTTCTAACCTATGACGATATGACTTGGTTCCAGCAAGATGGTGCTACAGCAAATACGACACAGGTGTCCATTGCTACTGTAAGTGAATTATTACCGGGTCGTCGCCTCTCTCAACATGGCGACACTGCCACCCCCATTGGGGTACCTTAAAAGTCGCGTTTACGTTAATCTCCCAGCCAATATTGAAGAGCTGAAACATCGTATTTGCGATGAAATCAAAATCATTCCAACTGCTTTATGCCAGTGTGTGTTCCAACACCTACGTACCTGTATCGAAGAATGCTACGGTCAAGATGGGCAGTGTATGGACAATATTATTTTCAAACAGAAAATTCGCATGTGTATGCTTGCATATTTTTTAAATAAATCTCTTCCCACTTTATGCATATTTTTGTTGTTATTTTTTGAAAAGGTAGATTGACTCTGGGTCACCTTGTATGTACATATGTAGGTAGTGGAAAGTTTTGTAATTACTATATTCCTTATTATCCCAATGACTGAAAAATCTTATGAACATAAGACACTAGCTGTACAGGATGATAATCTAGCAAATTCTGCTTCAGACGAAGAAACAATGGCCTACATTGCTATGAGAAAATGAATATGGTTTGTTCCTATAAGCTCTAAGACAA
The DNA here is from genome assembly GCA_004785975.1 of Popillia japonica. Lineage (NCBI taxonomy): Eukaryota > Metazoa > Arthropoda > Insecta > Coleoptera > Scarabaeidae > Popillia > Popillia japonica. The sequence continues at coordinate 10,837 of ML218536.1, forward strand.
CTGTGGTAATGTGATGACAGTTAGATTAGGGATTTGCGGATGACAGTGCCTCACCTTTCGTATAATGCTGGAGCTATATTCATTCTGAAGAACAGCGGTTTTGACGTGTTTCAACTCTTTGTTGATATTATCGGCTAGGGAAATTGAAATTGCTCGATGAACAAGCCAGCTGACAGCTGATTGTTTTTGTGCTGGATGATGACGACGACTTGGCGCGAATCTATCGATCTGAATCGATAACACATCCGGAGAGATTTTGCTAAATTCTGCGGACATTTTATCGGGGAGTTCATAATGATGTTGCAGATCTCACTTACATCTACTGGAAAAAGGTACACATTGCCAGTTTTAGATAATTAAAAAAAATCAATGACACTTGATGTTTGCACGAGAGGTCTATATACTAAATCTCTGTTCTTTAGATACCTACATATTCCGCATCAGTGAATTTCTACTCATTCGAAAACGGTTTTTGTCTTCTATATCTTTTTTTTATTCTTTCTATTTTATTCTCCTCTTTGTTGTTTTCCTCGTTTTTATATTATGCTCTTCTACATTATTACATCTCCTTGATTTCATCTTCCAGCATTATATTGATAGTACTGTTGATGATGATATTTTCCATTTTATTATTTTGTTCGTTTCAGGTTTTGCAGCACCTCACTGCTCACATGCGTGCTTTACTTTATATGTATATAAGTTCATTACGCTGATCTAGTTTTTCCAACATTTTGCAGATATGCGTGGAGGTGTCCAGGTCCAAATAGAATCTGTGTTAAATAAAATCGAATTGGCGGTCTTTCTTTTCCACACAGATTTTTCGTTCGCTATTTCTCTTTAATGTGATTGAGATTTGATTCCATTACGAACATACTATTTTTTCGTAAAGCTTGAACAGGTTCGCTCAAACAGCTTAAAAGCTTTGACAGCGATTTGTATCTTAGTGTACAAAATTTTTTATTAACGTGTTTTGTTTTCTATTCTTTTTGGACTTCTCAATCGTATTTTTTAGCCTTTTTCTGTAAAGTTAGTCACGTATTTTCTCCACTTAAGTCGAACTGATGTTGATACCATAACAAATCCGGAATATTTTTTTATTCTGTCCATGATACTGGAGTCGCAAAAGGTAGCGGAAAACTTGTATGTTGTCTTAATTTTTGCAGCAAATATTGAATACAATTTACATTACATACATCGTGTATTCAACTTAAATGTATTCAAAACAAAAATTTGTTAACAAGTTAGTTTTCTATTACGATTAGGACCAATTAGGTCAAACCACGTTTCTACATTTGCACAATGTAATGCGGCATAGCTACGGTATGCTGGACTCTGTTGTATGTATTTTACATTTATCTGTTGAGCGGATAGGTTTTCGGCAGCGCAACGTCCTGATTATAGGTGACGTAAGCTACAATAAAATCAATATTCAGTATAGAAATGAAATAGCTACCGACATAAACAACAGATCGGGATAAATATGGATAGAGCCACGTCGCAATTTAGGTCGATTTGCTAAAGTTATACACACTGGCTGGATATTTATTCATTTAGAATATATGCAGT
>ML218536.1:12412-79186 GCA_004785975.1 Popillia japonica
ACTCCCAAACTTCAAAATAAGTTCATTAAGATGCCAATTATTACTTTTCAACCAAAATTTAGAGTAGGACGAACTTAGTTTTAAAAATATAATTACAATATTGAAGAATATAATTTTATTTTGTTATAAAATTGAAATGTCAAATGTTTATATGTTGCTTTACTGTTGCTAGTATGGCCTAAGACTTTACCGAGTTCTTAGACTTCACTTGTTGGTTTATTATTCTGTTCTTGTAGACTGCTAAGTTTATTATGGTTTGATGTGATGGTACAAATGTGTTAGGATACCTACTGCAGTTGTGGCGAAAAGGTTTTCTTTGACAGTTAGTTAGTACTTCAAATAGTAAATCCAATATAATCTAGAGATTCGCTGTTGTTTGTTATCGTCAGATACCCTTTTTTGATTCTTCTTTGTGCTTTCAGTGATTCCTGGCCATTCCCATTGCTATTTGCCAATGAGTAATACACACCGTTTCCACATTTTAAACTAGATATAACGTTACATCTAAACTAGACGTAAACATGAATAAATTTTTGTGAAGGTTTTTATTGGTTTTTGTTATAGTTATAAACGACAAAGTGAGGTTCTATATAGTTTGGAACATCTGTTCCCTGTAAGATACGACATAATCATATGTAAAAATCTTCAGCGTTTTATGGTAGCTGGTTACATTCTTGAGTCTGTTTTGTTTAGTGGTTCTTTGGCCTTTTGATACCAATTTAAAGTTAATGAATTTTGTTTACTCTCTACTACATGGGTGAGTTAATAAGTTGTAATTCACTAAATTATTGTCTAAATTTGTTTGAGATTCAATTTTTACTTTCCACAATTTTGGTGAAAAATTTTTGTGTTTTACAGAACTTTCATTATCAGCATCATTTTGCAAAACAAGGAAATATTTGCTACTTATCTTTAACATAAGTTGCTGTCTTTGAAAACGTTAGGTTTAATTTATTTCTCCCGCGGTATACCTCATTTAGCAAAAGTTATTTAACTCATTGCCTTCTAAAACGGTGAAACTTGGTTATACTCTGAACCATAAAGTAACTAATACATGTTTATTCAATCATTTACTTCAGATTCATACCATATAATCTCAAAACATTTAGAACAACTACTTCGAGTTCACAACTCCCAAGAAGCATGAATACCAAGAATTCTGCATGAATCACATAATTGTGGTTTTATTGTTTGTTGGTTTTAGATATCTTTAGCATTTGAAAACTGTTTTGTGTCATTAATTTTTGTTGCCTCATTACCAAGCATTAAAAGGCAAACTACTGCTTGTATTTCGTCTATTGGACCATGAACATCCACAGAGATTCTAATCATTTGGTATTTCATGAACTACAAGAAGCAGTTTTTCTGATTTGATTTAAAATGGGTTTCTAAAATTTACTCTAAAACGTAGCCTACAAAACATGAATCATTCGTTTTATCTCTGTTAGATAAATTGCACATTGCGCACAACAAAATTGAGGAAATAGTTTGCTCAAGTTAGCCTCCATGAATTTAGGTGGAAAATAATATGCAACGTAAGAATAAGCTATGATTCACATAAACCTGTGCATACATAGTTTTCATATTCTCTTATCATCCGGCCTTGTCCATTTCTGTCAATTTTTCACTCCCTCCGGCAATTTCAAGTTTCCCATCTGCAAGCAATTTGCGTTTTAACTTCAAACGTGCCGATTTTCCGAAATTAAGTAGGTATACACAGATATTTTGGATGCTGATTGGTCTTTTCTCCAATGCTTGGATGGCGTTGATGTTATGGTTGATAGATTTTACACTATGATTTACGTAATATGCAAGCGTGCTGTACTTTTGTACAGGTCGTTGCGATAAATCTACCCTCCTTGGTTCAACACATCTATAATTGCCAATCTAAAATTCTAGGAATACCGCAGAAGGCGTTCAAAAAGATCTGGATCCGTTTATCATTCGAATGAGTATAGAAGGCTGAGAACTTTGTGCAAGGACCAAATATCTTCATCGTACCAGTCTTATCTCCATGAAATTGAGCGAAGAATAAAATTCAACCCTAGAGAATTATTTGACTTTATGCGGGTTAAATGCGGCGCGACGAGAATCCCGGGCACATTGAGCGATCGCGAAACGACATTTGAGCGACCTCAGGATATAATGAACGCATTTGCGGATCTCTTTTCACAAGCTACATCAAACGCTGTCTACGCTGAACCTTCTGACGAGTTTTGTAACTCGTTTCCTATTACTTTGGAACTTATCACCGAGGAAGAGATTGTGAAAATCATAGCTACCTTATCACATAGGTAAATCCACGGCTGGCGACGATATGCTTCCCAGTTTTCTAGTGCGTGATTGCAGGTTTGTCCCTGGAAATCCGTTGACAGTCGTTATAAATAACTCAATAGATTCCTGCATTTTTCCAACAATTTGGAAGAAAACTAGAATTACTCCAGTCCAGCGATATTGCTGTCCTTAAAAACTATCGTTCTATTTCGATTTTATTGGACTTTAGCAAGATCTTTGAATCAATTATCTACAGATCTGTCCTCTGTTCTGTTCAGCGACGTCTATCTGAAGCCCAACATGGTTTTCTTCCAGGCAGATCCACCATAACCAACCTTCCCGCAATCACGCAATTTCTCTCCAATCATTTGGACAATTGTTCGGAAGTCGATGTAATTTATACCGATTTCTCTAGTGCTTTTGACACCATTAGTGATAGTATACTACTGGAGAAACTGAACCGGTTTGGCCTTTGCCCACCCTTTCTTCTACAATCATATTTTTCTAACCGCACTAACTACGTCTGCTACAATGGCTTCTGCTCTTATAAATTTGAGTCTTGATTGGGTGTTTCGTAAGGATCCTGTTTGAGACCTCTCTTGTTTATTCTACATATAAACGACTTACTGGAGTCACTCACTTGTTCAGCTCTAGCACATGCTGATGATCTAAAGATTTATATGAACGTTTCATCTGATGCGGACATGCAACTTCTCCAAACGAACATCAATATCATCTCGAACTGGTGCTCCGAAAATGGGTTACATCATAAATATTAATTATTGATGACCACCTTCTTATGCCGCTGCAAAAGTCGTCTTATTTCATGGAATCTGTAAGACAAAACTATAAAATATGCAAAAGGTATTTTGTAAAGCCGTAGGTGCTAATAGAAGTCACTATCTGCACTATTTAATACTGCTTGTTCTCAGGAAAATTTTTATTTCATTGTCCACATTTACAACGTTTCGAGCTGAAATTGATTTTGTTCCTTCAACGTAGGCTTGCGCCCGCCTCAATTATATTCTGCTCTTTCACTTGGCAGGTGCAGTGAAGTAATTCAAATCAGTTGCCTCATTTTCATATTATCTGAATGCAGAAATTGATAGAAAAACTGAAACAGTATAAACAACGAAATCCAAGAGAACTAGAACATTTCTAAATAAAGGAAAAATATAAGCAAATAGTTCTAATTTAGTTGCCTTGATAATGACGTCATTGCTGTCGAAACGCATTTGCGATTATGTGTTTGGGATCCTGTGGGTGATAGTCAGTTTGAATTTAAATAAAAAGTTTGAATAAGTAATAATATTTATGTAAAATTCATCATACTTTTCAAATATCTGGATTCAGAAGTTTATAAGACGATATACAAACAGACTGAACTTAAACATTGTTAATTTAATTACTTTAATATGTTATTTTGTATTTAATATGCATTTTTATTAAAAAATAGTTAGTTTTTTTATACGTTATTACACGTTTTACAATAATCCTACTGTAAAGAGTATGTGCTTGATTAGAATTCCCGGAGAATAAACACAACCATTCATTGTATATGACCTTGATACTCTTAAATTTCATAGTAATTTTTTCGGCTAAATCACACTTTTGTTCTGCTAAACCGGTATTAACTGGAGGTGAAAATGCTGTTTGAATTAAAGGACGCAGATTTGGTTACTAAGCTCGATTTTTCTTCGTGAGTAATGGCTCACATGGAAATTGAACCGGAATGGTTATGGTTTATGGCAGAGTCATTACTCAAAATTGTGGAATCTGATCTGCAGAAAATGCATAAGAAATCGTTCTAGGCGGTCCTCATGACAAGAAACCGTTTGGTGTGGCTTTTCAAAATCGTGTGTTAAGCAAACATTTCGGAAATTTACGGCCACCATGATCAAAGTTTAGTGTTTATAAGACGATTAATTAACAACGCTACAAGAATTAAAGTACAATATTACGGAGCAAATTCGTGCAATGCAACCTGAAAGATTACGGAAGTTTGTGTACAATTTGGAAGAAAGGTTGTTGATCTTAGTGTGGCTTCTGGTATACTAAATTCCATTCCTTAAGCAATTAGATTTCGTTTATTTTTTGCTGTATGTACTACAAATAATTTTTGAATAGCACGTTTGATTATGATAAAACAATTGTCGTAAGTTACTAAGTAATAATATCTTTGATATGATTCGTGCTTTGTTGTCAATGTTTTCTTATAGGAAGCACGCTGTTTTATGTTTTGTATAGCTTTATTGATTAACGTCTGTATGTAAGCGGTATATAAGTATAAGTTTATTACAGATTTTGCGACGTAATTGCTATGCGGTATTCTATCAATTGCATGGCTAAAGATTATCAACTAAATTATTATCTTGGGTAGTCACCAATTAAAAGGCCACGTGAGATTTATAATCACAGCAGGTACTATATAAATGTAATTTTTACTTGTTTAAAATGTTAATCTCCATTTTATTTAACGAAAAATATAATGCACATTTCACTGTCCATTAACTTGATTCGTTCATAATCGAAGCAGATTATATACGTACATCAAAACAATTTCATTATTAGTAGAAATATTGAAAATTCACGAGATAATTTGATCCTTATCTTTTAACTTATTTGTGTTTTTTTTGTTTGATATATTTTATATCCTAACGTGCACCTGTCGTAAAATATTTTACAGCAAGACAAAAATATAATTTATTCTCATCCATTCATTCTAAAAATAAGTCATAATGTAGTAAAGCATTATTAGAACGTTATATTCTTCTAAAACGATCGAGTGCACTTCTTTCTTCGCTGTCAACTTACCGTTCAATTTTAAATACTTTCCATTTGCAGATGACAGACAGTGTTGTTATAATTTCACCTCCACTTTCCACAATCGATTTCTAACAATTTCTCTTGTTATTTTAGTGCATAATAACAAACAGCATTTAGACTTCAGTGTGCATGTTGTTTTGTGTCATTCGAATGAAGTTCGTTTAATGTTTAAAGGTCAACCAAAGTTCTATTGTTCGCTGGAAAATGCAAACTATAAATTGAAAACAACTACTTACGTATACAATTACTTATATAAAGTCGGCATCAATGTGTAATGATGCAGTTTACATTTTAATTATAGTTAAGTATGCATGTAACAAATAAAAATTGGAAAACTCGGATGATATACTGTGGGCTGTGACAACTAAAGCGATCGTAATGTTGATTAAATGGTTAATTTTTGCAAAATGCGGAACCGGTGGTCTGTCTGGTTCCATTTCCTCGGTTTTGGGGATAGGGCTTTCACAGTTATTGTCTAGTTGTTTTTTAAATTTTATTTCAGAAATTACAATCAATGCATTTTATTAATGTATGTATTTTATTTTTTATGTGTTTTTTTTGTCCTCAAAAGAACACGCACAACAACGTTTTATAAACTATTATACCAATCATCAATGTCGATCAATACAGACATTTATCCTTTGAAAATAAGTTCACCATTCAGATTTTATGTGAAAGGACTTCTCAAATTAGATATGATACGAATTAGGATAGATAAAACTTTATTTCGCATAGCAGTTGAAGTAATCAGTCCAAAGCGTGAAAAGAAGTAAAGCAGTAGAGCTCGTGACATATAGATGGGGTGTATCTAAATCCATTTAAATGTGTTAGGCAACCCGAAGGTCATCAAATAGGGGATAAATATAATATAATGTTCAGTAGGAACATTGTTGACACTAGTAAATAGTCACCAAAACTGCTAAGACTTCTGTGAAGGAACTAGCGACCAATAGGATTACATATATAATTAAATTACAGAAGTTATTGGAGGCGGTATTGGCTACACCAGAAAAAAATGAAGATATGAAGAAGAAAGAAAACCTTTCTACTATGCACTATGCAATTGTGTCATCAGATCGAGAAGCCATTCTAGGTACATTAAATCCAAGGTAGGATAGTAGTTCAATGCAGTTGATCCTGTTGCTTAGTAGCTTAGCCAAAAATCTTGCACTGTGCAAATTTCTCCTGTCTGTCAAAGATTTTATGTGTTGTACCTGCAGAAGTTCTTCGTATGATGTGCCCCATGAAGGATAAACACCACTTATTTTAAAACATAAAAACTTTAAAAAGCGACATTGAACACGTTCAACTGGTATTCTTTGAGAGACATAAAAGGGATACCAATATGATGAAAACGTATTCCTGTTTAGGCACAACGAAGGAGAAATATAAGGTTTTTAGAAGTGATATACTACTAAAATACTTAGATGATCTTAACACAAATCCCAACAGCTGAGAAGCACACTTACAAGTCTTCTCACTATGAAGATTAATTATAATTAATTAATGATAGCGTCGGATCGAAAAGAACACCTAGGTCTCTGACACGATTTATCTTATAGAGAGCATTGCCACCAATATTGTAAAATGAAACGTACGGATGTGCTTTACGTGTGAAGAAGAGAAAATTACATTTGTTTGTGTTAAGATGTAGATTATTCAATTTAGACCAATTGATAAGTATGTTGATGTTGTTTTGTAGATCTCTCATCATTCTGGCCATAAATACTCGAAAATAATATAATATCATCAGCATATGCAAGAACAGGGCACGAAAAAGATTGCAGTAGGTCATTGATAAATATAATAAATAATAGTGGTCCAAGGTTAGAGCCTTGAGGAACTCCGCTAATAGAAATATATTGGAAAGAGGCAAAGCCATTATAGAAGGCGCCATTCGGTCTATTAGTTAGATATGATTTCAGTCCAAGAGAACAACCAAGAGTGTCTAGTTTATGTAGCAGTAAGCCGTGATCTGCTATATGTGATGATAACATCTATCTGCCCATGATAGTCCAAATTTTCACTTACATATTGTGTGAAACACGCCAAATTGGTTACTGTGGAACGACCAGTCATAAAACCATGATGAGATGGTGCTATAAAAGATTTAATGTTGTCATAAATTGTGTTATACAGAACCTGCTCAAAAACTTTAGCAAAATTGGTGAGGATAGATATTGGCCTATAATTTTCTATTTGGGATTTATCGCCTTTTTTGAAAATAGGTAAGTACTACACGGGCGCATTTCCATTTGCCTGGAAAAGTAAATGATTTGATAGCCAAGTTGATAAGTTTGCAAAGATGTAACGCAAGAGCACCTCGTAGATTTCTTATTATAAAGCTAGGCACATTATCCTCTCCAGCAGTGCATTTGTTTGGAAATTTTGCCATAATATTTAACAGAACGTCGACGGTTACAGGTTCTACTGTAAATGACGGCAAGTGCAGCAATGATTTTGTCTCGCTGAACATACCATTACTTGCGTAGGCATTAAAAAAGGATTGGCGAATGAATTTACAATTTCTTGCGGATCCTCAATTGGATTTCAACATTTTTGCAGGAATGCGCGAGGTTCCATGTCGACTTCAAATAAAAGATCATAACTGCTTTGGTTCTGTTTGAATGATTTCTTCAATTTTAGACAAGTATGATGATTTATAGCTGTTTGCCATCAACTTTTTCATCGATGCCCTAAGTCCGCTAAATGCTCGATAATAAACAGTGCCTTTCGTACCCTTCCATTTCTTTCTGTAACTTTCTTTTGTTTTGTTGAATTTTATGCGTAAGCCATTGAGGATAACGCGATTTCATAGGCTAATATCTTGGAATAGCTGAGTTGAAAATATCATCCAACACATCACAGAAGCACTCCAGTGCAGTATTAGCGTTTTCATAATCAGCCAAACAACTCCAATCAATTTCACACAAATTGTGGTATAATTTATTGGTGTCAGCTCTACGACAGTTATAGCGCGCATCTCTATTTACAGGGAACAAAGCCTGTCTAGGTGTACCCATAATATCAAATTTTATACAGAGAGCAGGATGATACTCATCTTCCGGTACAAGAGGATGATCATCTTTGGTAACGTCCACAGTGGTGTCCAGATTGGCAAACACAGTCCAACAAACACTTTGATAATTGCCAACGCGTTTAGATAGGAATGCTGTCGTTATGTAAGGGCCTATGTAACAGCCGTTGCACTCATTACAACACCACTCTGATGGAGAATTGTTTGTCTTTTGTTTTTGAAAAAATGTTACCAAGCCCTATCATCAGTACGACCTTCAAACGTATTGGTAGCATACTACTGGAACAACTTCTTTAAATTAGTGTTAATATATTCTTCATCACTTCATCTAAAAAGGACAAATAATGTCATCAACGTATTTGAAGATAAAGAGGAGCTGAAAAGGAAAGGGAACTCATAGGACTTCCAAATGTTTGCAAATCACATTGATCGTTGAAGGAAAAGTAACAATTCTCACAAGTGAACCTTAACAGTTTGATAAAATTAATTTTGGTATTGTGATGTATGGTTCCAGTAAAGACCATCCTTCTTCTACATGTTTTAAACCAATGCCACAAGAATTTTGGTGAATAGAGAGACTACATCAAAGGACACTAAAACAAAATGATTAGGTATTTTTTTCCTCTGTTAGTGTTCACAAAGGAAAATGTGCCTTTAATATTATATACCGTGTCATCAGAAAAGGCCGACGAAAGTATCTGAGAAAGATATTAGATATGTTATAAGTGACCGAATTGATGGAACTTACAATAGGCGGTAAAGGTATATTAGGTTTGAGTACTTTTGGTGGACGATATAGTTTCGCTGGTATAGAATTGTATTTAATGACATTTAGCGTCTATTTCATTAACTTAGTAATAAGTGTATTGCATTGTCTTTGTATATTGTAAGTTTGATCGTTGGTCAAATTTTTGTAGGTGGTAGTACCTTTTTGATCTAAATATACACACATCTGTTCAATGACACAACAGGTTGATTATAAAAACACCAGTAATGTTATGAATGTATACGTTTATCATTACAAATTAGCTGAGTTCTCTGTAACATAAAAATTACTCCCTACCAAATTAAAACACGTATGACTGATTTTTTCCTAGTCGTTCAGTATTAGAGACAGACTTTCACTCACAATCAGTATCTCATGTTTTTAAAAATGGAAGGACAGATATGAAGCTACATCAACCATTTTTGACACTTTATTCGGTCGATTTGTTCATCTGGTATGTCAGCATATCATATGTTCTATAGTAGCTTTTCACTATAAAAATTACCATAAAGATATTTGCACCATTTACGTCATCTAATCTTTATCTGGGAAAATGCATACGTTTTCTTTGTCTCCAGTAGGTTCATCTAGTAAACAGCAGTTGATAATTTTTTGACCACTAGGATAAATACGTAGAATAACAATTTTACCACAAATATAAACATATTACATTGCAGAATACATGCGTTTTATCGTCAAATACAAGAATCGTTGTCAAGAAATGGCGCCATTTTGAAGGAATCGTCTTTACCATTCTGTAGAAAAATCCTTCAGTAGGTGAAGTATGGCAGTACAGACCGATCTGTCAATTAGTCTCTCTTTAACAGCACACCAGAGTGAACGTCTTGTGTGATTTTATAAAAATGAAAAAAAAACTAAGCTGAAAGCAGAAAGCAGCGCGTAGAGTAAAAGTGTGCAAGATAGCGGACGTAGAGCATCTCAAATGACTCAAATGAATTAGAAATGAAAAAATACTCATGCATTGGGTGCGTGAATCCAAAGATTTTTTTGTGCCGTTTCATAACCCTCGATGAAACCTAGGAACCAAAGAACGGTCCTAACAATGAACAAGGTTCTCCACCGCCAAAGAAGGCAAAAACGATTTTGCTAGCAGTAAAGATTATGGCACCTGTATTTTGGGATTCTCATCTTATCTTTGTCTACTACTTAGAATAGAAGAAACAATAAATGGTGAGTATAATGCCAACTTGCTGCAACAATTGAGCGACTAAACCAAAGAGAAACAGCCAAGAAAAGAGTGTTTTTCGATCACGATAACGCACATGCCCACAAGTCCGAAATTTCAATGCCAAAAATTTATGAATTGCAATTTCGATTAGGTAGTGCCCTATTCATTCTATTCCCTAGATATTCCTCCAAGCGATAATTATCTGTTTGCAAACCTGAAAAAATGGCTCGGTGGTAAGAGATTTTTCAGAAGTAATCTCTGCTGTATATAGCATATATGTATACATAAATGTACATGAAAAATCTGTGGTAGTTAGGGCCTTGCTGGAAGACAATAAAGACTATCACACAAATAACGAAAATATTAGTCCTGGCTACAACTACAGAATTACTTTATTTATTCTGTATATATCAGAGGATATAAGATTATTATCAGTAGCTGACACACATTGTGTTGGAATTGGATAACAGTATGAAATATAGCCTATATCGTTTTGAAATACGATCATTATGCCGAATATACAAACACGCCAATTCCCAATATTTAAATACCGTAATAATTTGAATATTTATAGATTTATAGACTGCTATAGTCTATTAATTACATACTACGTTAAACTGTCTTATATACGGTGCCATTAAATAAAGTATTTTTTACTGATCGAGATATCTGCTTATGTTGTTTGCTGTACATGTTGTTGTATGGTAGTTCTCTCAGCAGAATCGCATCATAATTTGATTGACGTTGAAACAGTTTCGGATGCTATGAAATACAATGGCAATAAACAATTTATGTCAACTAACTTGTTATGAAAACATGTATAAAAATCTTAGTTTGTTTCACAATAACTACAACCGTTACAGTATCATAAATACTCGATTAAAAATGAATTGACGAATCATATACTCTGACACCTGATATCTGAGAAACAGGAATTCAGTATTTAAATTTATATGCCATTACTAATTTTGCACTTATTCCAGAAACAGTACAGGATGTTTATGATAACGTACACTCTGTTATACACAAATTATATAAACTTATCGCTACTGTTAAAATGCTTACAAATTACCAAGTGTACGGGACACATGTTAAATTGAAAGTAGTATGTCATTGGCCCTTATCTGGATCTTTATCAGGTAGGCGTATTTATCTGAAGTGTAGGATTAAGTAGTCAAAATATTTTGTATATTGAATTTAGTGTTCTATGTGTTCAGATTTTTCCTTCTTTACTATTGGTTTTATTTGAGATTGGTCAATAGCATGAGCACGTAGAGATAAAAAAATCTATTTAAAGTGTACGCATATTTCTAAACGTGTTGTTTTTTCATAATTAAGGTCTAAATTTTATTAGTACAGCAAAAGACAATAGCAATGAATACATCAATCATTATCTTTTTGAAGGACATGTATATACATACGTGTGTGTATGTACAATCTGGTAAACATTGTAACTGAAATATAAGCATATTATATATGCCTATGCCAATGCCAATGCATATAACTGCATTTGAACGAACTTTTTATAGAGCTATTGTTCTGAGATGCCAAATTCTAAATTAGTTTTTATTGCATTTTTTTATTAGTAAATACTAGTTGATACTACATATGTATTTTGTAATGTTGAACATCATTAATAAATATGAAGTTACTGTGCACCACTGGGTAAAATTTGGTCTTCTTTCTATTTAGTGTGTTCTAAAATATTAATTTCTCTCTTTTGTTCATAAAGGATATGTTTGTATTTACAGTGTAAAAACCAAAAAAAAACAATATATCGGCAACAATGCATTAGAATGCAAATTTTAAGTTCGAAATGCGGAATAGCACTTTTTTCCTCATCAAACGAGGTCGTTTTTCCTTCAATGATACATCGAATCGACTCAATAAGTCGCTGCAGTATTTCCCGGTGATCGTGCTTCCGTTCTGCAGATAGTTGGTAAGGATCAAATTTTGGGAATCTCAAAAAATGGCCACCATGGCCTTTCCGGCGGACGGAAAGTCTTTGCTTGCCCCGAAAGTTTTTTTATAACCAAAATTTTGTATAGGATATGGCCAACATGTTCTTCTGAAATGCGTATTATCATAGAATGTGGAAAACTACTAATAGAATATATTTCTACCATAAATTTAGTCGATTGAGGAGGATCACTAAGGATCAGATCAGCAACGCATATAAAGCATTTATCAGTGTGGCGGAGGATAATTTGCAGGATGGCCCTAGAAAACTTTGGCAATTTATACATCTTAGGGAAAGATCATCTAGGATCTCATCAATTATGCACAATGATGAAATCATATACGACACTCCGAATGACATAGTTGACGGATTCGCTGAGGTTTTTTCTAGTACATATTTGCCTGCTTCACTGCCTGATCTAGTCTCTCTATCTGGTCTTGTATACCTTGTATATATATAAGTGATGTTAAGCGAATCATAGCTTAACATCACTTGTATCACTGAAGCACAAATTTTATGGAGTATAAATAAGCTTAAATCTAACCTGACTGCCGGTGATGATCAGATCCCGCCTTTTCTAATTAAAGATTGCCGTATGATACTCCTTTATCCTCTTAAAATACTCTTTCGTCGATCTGGAAGAGGGCTCGAATAAGTCCGATTTTTAAAAAGGGTGACAGAACGGATCTAAACAACTATAGACCATATATCCGTATTATCGAACTTCTCTAAAGTATTTGAACAGATTATATATGATAAAATTTACCACCACGTTAAACCGAGAATCTCTTCAGTTCAGCATGGTTTTATGAGTGGTCGCTCAACAATTACAAACTTGGCATGTGTCACTCAAGGTATTAGTTCTGTACTGGATGAGCGCGGTCAGATGGATGTAATATATACCGATTTTGCCAAGACCTTCAACACTATTAATCACCATATTTTGTTGAAGAAACTACTGAACTTTGGATTGCATGGTGAGCTGTTGCGCTTTTATCATCATATTGGACCGATAGGGTCAACTTCGTCCTTTACAACGGATTTCGATCGTGTGAATTTACTGCCACTTCAGGAGTTCCCCAGGGGTCAAACCTGGCCCCTTATTGTTTATAATGTTTATCAATGACTTGCTCGAATCTCTGACCTGTTCTGCCTTGGCATATGCTGACGACCTAAAGATATATCATCGAATTGACAATCCTCTGGGCGCACACTGCCTACAAGATAACATTAATATTATATGGAACTGGTGTCAACGAAACTTGGTCAAGCTGAACATCGACAAATGCAGTATTGTCAGATATTCTCGCAGGAGGGGTGTGATTCGTTTCGATTATAGTTTGGATGGACGAATTTTGACATATACAGACACTATCAAAGATCTTGGAGTTCTGTTTGACTCACACTTAACCTTTGTACCTCACATACCTCACCGTACCTGTATATCCGCTTCCGGAATGCTGGGTGTTATATTACGTAGTTCAAAATGCTTTACTGATGTGAAAACCACTCAACTTTTATACTGCTCTTTGCTGCGGAGTAGACAGGAGTATGCTTCTACATATTGTGTCGCATCCGCTATATGTCTGCCATAAGATGAAGCTTGAAGGAGTACAGAGACGATCGTTGAAGCTGTTAAGCTTGAAGTTGAACGGTGCTTATCCTGAAAGGAATTATGATCACTCTCTACTTTTGCATGGACACGATCTGATGCTACTCGATACTCGGCGTGAAGTGATCAGTGCTAATTTCATGCATAGTTTAGTACATAGTAATGTTGACTGTCCTTCTCTATTGGAATTGATTCCCATTTACACTCCGCGCTTCGCCTCAAGAAACTCTGCAACTTTTTTAGCACCTCGATGCCGTACTAACTGTTTGATCAGAAGTCCACCAGGACATACCAGATGTGCAGGAGTGCCGATAAATATTTTGAAGATATTTTTTTTTAACATAATTTAATTTTAAGTGTTGTTAATATGTATGTTATATATTGTATATTTCATTTGCAATTTTTGATATTTTGTATGTATAATGCACGTTTTTGCTATATTTGTGCCTTCTTTTTAGTTTTTTACTGTTGCGTATAATAAACATTATTATTATTATTATTATTATTATTATGCCTGTTGCCCCTACTATCTTTTTCAGCTTCAATCGGGACATAATGAACCTTATCAATCATTTCATCGTCAGTAGCGGTTTTGAGGCGTCCACCGCATGGTTCGTCATATGTGCTTGTGCAGCCGCGTTTGAACTCGCTCACCCAGAAGCCGATAGTCGAAAATTATGGAGTAGATCTGCTATCGACACTTATCGATTTTCCGTGCCCATACTCCCAGCGAGCAAAAAGTGTTTCATAACTGCACGAATTTTTTTGTGAAATCGCCAGACTTGCTAAACAAAACACATTCTTCAACAACAACTATTGCCAGTAGACATCTGAAATTCTGGCAGTTGCTGGTTGCCCTTGCTGATCAATGAATGCAGTTGAACCATCATGTGCTATCTCTTGCCGATTATGGAAATATTTCAGGTCGCCCTCGTATACTTATATAATGTAAAGGCCCCAGAAACTGCCGTTTGCAGTACGGTGACATTGCCAATCCGTTTCTAGGTATCAAATATGAAGTGTTACAAAATTAGTTTTTGTTTCTAATGATGACAGTTGAGTCTGAAAGCCATTACAAAAATCAATGTAGTATTGACTACCTCCTGATTTATTTACAAAATGATTTTTTCAACTCGGAACATTATTAAATATAGAATGTAGGAACACATGTAAGTCTTACCTGATGCAATTATTTGCATAAGCGTATGTTTACTAGTTTCGTCCGCTTAACTTCGGATAATGCAGAAAAATCAACATTACATTAGATTAATGCAAACAGAATAGATGCACCTGGATCTTGTAAGTTTATGTAGTTTACATTGTGTAAAGTAGCAACAGGTTCCAATTGTATCAGCTTGTATCGTATCATCGTGATTTTATTGACACATTAAATAATATGACAAGTAAGGAAAATTACACTCATTCAATTCACTTTAAAAGTATATTAACTGTTGAACACGACGTTGGAATGCTATTACATTTATTGATTGTTGATTAAATCTTCATTATCTTTAAGAAATTATTTACTTTTTATTTATTAATTAGTTTAAAATATTGTTTAATCTGTTAATGCATCATGTTCACATCAGATGTATTAATATTTAATTATTCCAAGGTAATCTTTCTATTTTTTGTTCAAGTACCACATCAGATATAATTATTGGGTAGGTGACTATCGTCCTTGTATCACGAGTGGTTTTAATATAATTTAAAAAATGTAGCAAAAAAAAAGAAAAATAATCAATTAGTGTGTTTATTATCAAGGAGATTGTACAATTTTGATTAACTATCGTTTACAAAAGTCTTCAAAAGTATTGTTCTAATTGCATGTTTTGTATTGTATTTTGTAGATCCTTTTTATATACTTTTCTGTCTCTTCTCCTTGTTTTAATACGAATATTTCTATATGACGTGTATTTAGTGAGAAAATAATTGTAATAATAATAATAATTTATCCTCAATGTTAAATTGCATAAACTAGTGAGCCTAAACTCTTATTATAGATTAAAATAATTATTACCTAATTATCCTAAACACATTCGAAGTCTTTAACAATGACAAAATGAAGTAGCTTAAGGCACTCAAAGATTCATAGTTGAAGCGACTTTAAGAAGATGTATGTATGTACATTACAAAAAATTTAAGTTATACAAATGGTAAAACTGAGACAGTTGAAGATTTGAAACTATTACAATTACGGTTTTAATATACAAACCTGTACACTATTGGAAGGTCCTAGCAATTCTATCTACAACGAAAATCAAAATACGCCCTCCCCGCAGAATAAATACGAAAACAATTGCAAACAATAACTGGACTTTTGTATACGGATTTATTTGGCTACAGACTCTTGCAGTTAGGTATATCATTACTACCCCTATCGATGCTGAAACGAACTAGTCCAGTTTTTTGGGTTTTAGTGGGAATAGGAAAATAGTTTGGATAATCTTATGCGAGGTCAGTTTGCTACCTTGGCACTTCCAAGGAAATTTTTAGCGTTGGGTGGTAATGACGGTAAAGCAGGAGTTGAAGCTGCAGCACGACTAATAGAAGAAATAAAACATGTGGATGATCAATCGTCATTGTTCTTGTTCTTTAAGGATATGTACACTTGAAAGATTGAATTCCGACATCCCTGAAGCCATTAAAGCATTTGAGATATCCATAGATAACTCAGCGCAAAGAGAGATTAAAATGATGTCAATGCAAGAAGATGGTTGGCATTATTTTATTGTATTGGATTTTGAGAAGTCCGAAAATATATTTAGGCCATCCAGTAGATGGTCTCAACCACTTTATTCGTATCTAACAATTGTAAGTATCTGCTAAGTATCTATATTTCAAACATGTAAGATGCAGCTTTATTTTCTCTTTCAATATTTATAGTGTTCTAGTGGATTCCCAGATCACAGGAACTGAGTCGACTCAAATCAAATACCTCTGGGTATGTTTAAATATTCTTGAGGAATAAGGCACCTTGAATAATTATTTTCTTGTGGAAGAATGGATTATAAGTGTAGCTTCAGAATATTCTTGTCTTCTGCAGTAAACTTGTTCAACTTATGACATGTTTGTACATTAGTAAAAGGCAGTTATTTTTTTTTCTTGTCAGTGGTATTATTATTGTTATTAGTAATTTTTTATATCGCAAAAATATCTATAAAGGTTGATTTACAAACTCAACAATCCCACTAGTTCTATCTAATACTGTATAGATCCTAGTAACTTGACGATAACTTTCTCATGGGTCATTATAATTTTGATGGCGTCGTATATTGACAGGTAATATGCAGTCATTAAATTGATGCCTTGAATAGAAGTGGTTCCATCATAGAACTTTTGAAATAATTCTAGTCTTTCTTATACCATCTATGAAATAAGCAATAAACGATAACGATTATTACATTGAAATATGGCATGTCTGTTGGGGCTATCTTTTTGACGTGAAGGGTTTTTTTGGAAAAACCTTTAATAATTGTTGGCACTTAACCTACTATAACCGGGTACACTGTAGTACTAGAAATTACCCTTATATCAATGTCTGTAGCAAGAGGATAAGTATTACTGCCGCCGTAGTAAGAGGTCTATTGTCATCAGCGTTCTTCCGAAGACAATAAACGTAGGTTCTTACTATTCGAAGAAACGCTGATGACGCGTGAAATTACAGTACTTATTAACATAATTACTGCTTTTGCTGGTTTGGTAAATCCTGTAGTCATACAATGAGCGCCTACTGTACGTAATTGTGGTCGACTAAATCGATTTTAGAGGAACAGTTACAATGTCTTTTCCAACGTAAGTGTCTGCCTCATTATCATTAAAATATATTTTGTCAAACATCAGTGAAACATCTGTATCCCAATACAACACCTTCAAAATAACAACGCAATATAGTGAACATCAAGAAAACTGATGCTGCTGTAGTAGTCTGGATTCTGATAAGGACATGGAAGCTGCATCAGATTATCCTCTATTGTCAATAATATTTTCAGTGCTGGTAATCGTAGCGAGATCACTGCACTTACTAATTTAGATTACTCGCATTTGCGTCTTTATCGTAGACTTTTCAGAATTGGTGTAAGATGACACAGAGGTCATAGGTAAGGTGTACGACAACGAATCTGAATACTATTAACGGCTTCATCAATAATATAAGCGTTTACTGCCTAAACTAGCAGATTTGTTGTGCTTAGAATATATACAATTTAAACTAACAAGTTTTTACGCGTTTTACAAGAATATTGATGTACAGCCAACTTGTTGTATACACTTTTAATATTGTTATTTGTTTACAGTTGTTAGCAGAAAATTTATATATGAGGTATGAACGTGAAGTTTTTAGGTGTCTGGTGAGCGTTTTACTGTTTTGGTATATCACTATAAAGGTATAGAATAATAGTAATGAATATACATATGGATTAGTATGAAATAGTGGATAGATTTTCAAAGCAAAGCATATCGTCTAGCCAGAAGCACGGCTGTGGCTGTAAAACAAGTTAAGGAGCTAATCATTTGAGCATAAAATATTACAGATAAATAGTCGAAACACTTTGTGAATAGTGCCTTTCAAATTGTATCTGCCTATACTTAGCTGGCTCCTGTTGATTCTGAGAATATTTGTCCAAACTGCATTTACACAGCAGGTCATTACTACAATTCCAAACATAAAATTTATGTGGGAATACTCTCACAGTATTGAAATTTAAAAAAATGTGTATCATTCAAAAATGTCGTCAATGACGTCAATGATGTCGTCCTGTCGCAATTATTTGGTGTAAATTTCTGTGACGTATTGCTCCTATGCGAAAGTTAATATAGCTCCTTGTAAAGTTTGACTGGTAATGTACCTATTAAACGAAGTTACCTAAAGGTTATCAACAGTAAACAAAAATTGGTTTGTGTTTGCTTTTTTTCTATATAGAATTATTTCCCAGAATTTGTTTACAAATCAAAATGGTAAAGGTTTTGCTGAAAAGCAAAACTAATTGAATTTAACTTTCTTTCTTTTAATTCTATTATCTTTTTGTTGCTCTTTATTGACCCTACCTACATATATGTATATACTTATGTTTCAACTTGCTGTGAAAATATTACAAACCAAAACCTGGTTTGTTGAAATTAATGAGTTATGTGGAGTGGGCTTATTTCCTTATTGAACCATTCAATTTCTTTGTTGCAAATAAATTAGACAAGGTTATCATTTTCGTACCTTTGATAATTTTTTTCGTACATGTACCAATAAGTAGCTCCATCAACCCTTGTGTCTCTGAGAGATATGTAACAAAAATTCTTAGATTTTCTAGAATTGAAGACCTGTTATTTTCTGTTTCAGGTGTATTTTACGTAAACAACAATCTATGTCCAGTTATCTGTTTCAGCATATATTTCAAAATGTCATACTTGTCAGTTAAAATATATAGCTTTTATTTCGTTTGGCCAGATACATATAAATATCCATACATACTACAAAGACTTCACCCCTGAAAACTATAAATATCCGGATATGTGAGCCCTCACATCTCATGATTTTGTACTTACACACGTTTACTCGTACTCATTTGATCATGGTTTTGCTTTCTATTCAAATTGGTTGGTATTTTAAAAGGAAATTTTCAATAACAGCCATGATTCTATATATTTTGTTATAATGGAAAGTGTTTTACTATTGCCAGAGCGAAGCAACGAATTTCTCGCTTACCACTGCTTATAGTTGTGTGAAACCAAATTTGGAAGTTTAAAAATTTTTAGGTGGAAAATATTGACAAATTTATTTTAATTCTTTTGGAAGACATACTTGTCTGTTTTATGGATTCACATTCTCTTGGAATTCTTCTTAGTTTTGTTGCTGTCCGCTAATCTGTCGTTAAAAAGACAATATTTGTCTCAACTGTCTTCAAAATTTGAATCGTCTCTGACCCCATCTAAATCATTTTTACTGGCGACTTCGGCACCCGACCGTGAGTGATACACCACTCTAATCAAGATGTATCTTGTTTTTCCATATGTATCAGATGTAGTCCAAAGCAAATATGCATTTTCGAGAAAAGAACACAGTATTTTCCAAGATTTTACCAATTTTAACCAAAAACAAATAGTTAGTCGCAATGGTTAGGGTATTACTCAGGGATATGAGAGTTGGATGAAGTCTTCAATTCTTTGAGAAACAATTACATTTTACTCAAAGAACTGTATTCCAATCGATCTACCATTCACTGATAAGAGCAAAGTAGTTAGCAATACAGAATTATAAACAAATTCTAGTACTGTATTCTGTGCTTTATTTGAGTTGTTCGTATTATTCGTTATTTTGTAGGATTTACTAATTTAAAAATGGATTTCCATGATCGTTTTTGACAGTATTGTGTAGGATAGAGGTATAACATTATTTTACCTTTTTTAGATTTGTATGTTACCAGTAATTAGAGTTCCCATCAATAGTTTCAATCAGTACCAACACTAATCAATACAAAACAAATCTGTAATACAATATATCAATAAGAGGAAAATAAGTTAGATATAGGTACATACATAGAGATATAATTATCCGGTGTCCAATAGATCATAAGAAGGTTCCTCAGATAGTAGGCAGGTAGTATAATCAAGTAAACTTTGTGTGTTACAGTTTTGACGCACAAAACAAAAGAAACTATAATCTTTCAGTGGACATATGAAAGTGCGCACGGAAATTCTAGGATATTTAGAGCTTTCTTGTGTCGTTATACAAGCAAAGATCTTCTCGGTATTTTTAGGTTTTTGTTTAATTTTTTTGGCAGTGATATTCATATTAAACTCGAACGGCAGATTCTTAGGCTCTACGATCTTTTGATCTTGCACATATCAAAAGCAAACTAAATGCGTGTCTGTTGCCATCTCACAATTGTGCGGTTCAAACTGGCGTCTGAAGTGCAGGAAGTGTTTTGATTCCGAAATGGGGATCCGAGAGGAATAGAAAGAATATGGGCGCATATGCTACCAGTAGAGTTGATTTACCGAATAGTTTACACCTCTGTTAGTTATATTTACACGATTTTCTTCGTTCCTCCTTTTGAAATGTTTCAGAAGATTTCGTGGAATATTTTTACGTTTAATTTGAAATCTCCATTTGCTTACAACCAAAAATATGCAAATATTTGGTAGATATCATACTTTGGTAGTGAATTATGTATATAATAGACCTTATATTGATTTGAAATCTTTTGTTATACACATATGTATGTAATTATTCAGATCAAAATTTAACAATTTAGTTAAATTGGAAGCATCGATCGCAAATTTTTCACTGAAATTTCTCAAAGATCCATTGGGTTTTATCAAGAGCGTAACAAATGTTATTTTATATGCTTGTTCTTTAACTGATGGTTTAGTCAATCATTTACATCGTCGCGAATCAGAGCAACTCCAGCTGTCAGTATGTCAAATTTTTGTTTAAGTTTCGCAATAATTAATAGTTGAGGCAATCGTAATCTTCGGACGCACAAACTCCATACATAATACATCAACGTATTTTCAATAGACGTTAGCCAAAACCTTTCAGATGCTGAAGATTATGTTATTGCTTTATTACAGGCTAAAAGCATTATTTATAATAAAAATATGACTAACTATTCCTCAGGTTGAACGTAATTTTATGTGTTTGTTGCAAAATCATGATTTATAGAATTAAGTACTTAAAGTGTAGAGATCACGCTGGTAATTTCCTTTTAACTGGATACACTTTCCCCAGTGGACAGTTATTTGAAAGCTATTCAAACTGAGGCTTTTTCTAGACACTTTGCCAAATTTGGAAATAAAAAAGATACTGGCTACCAAATCCAACAAATGTGGGGTGGATGTTATAATATTGGGAATTTTAATTTAATGATTTTTGCTATCGAACTTGCGTACAGTCGTGGACGATAGCCTTGATAGCAGACCCTTTTGTCTTTGTCTCCTTAATTTCTTCGTTAAATCGATGCAATAACGTAAGATAATGCTGTACATTTATGACTGGTCCACTTTTCCAAGTATATGCAGTAAGTTGTGTAGTGTAATAATAACACACCTGGCTGACATTAAGCTTATCAGTACTAACGAGAAACGTCTACGAGACTAATCGATCAAACACAACAATACAGCGGATATACAGGCATGAGTTTTAGGATAGATCAATGTCAAATGAGTGGAATTAGGAAGGACGTATGGCGGCAGCTTGAAGATTATATAACAACCGACCAGACAGACAACACAATGATAATGATTATAATTATTATTCATAATAATCTAATACTAAAAACGGGATTGTCGACTAGAAACATGACCAAAGCAGTTAACACCTTTGCTGTGCCCGTACTTTGGTTCAGTTTCGGCCTGATTAAATAGACAAAGACCGATCTCGAAAACATCAACCACAGTCCAATCTACTAAGCATAGCACACATCACCCGTGTAGCAGTGTAGAGGGCGGAAGAGGAATGACATACCTCAGGAGACTTCACCATAAGGTACTGGGAGATTTAAGAAAATATTTCCACAATAATTTTGGCACCAACAGTCTGTACCAGGCAATTGCAAAACCTGATCGAGAGCATACAGTCCTTAACCTTGATAATAGAACAACTATACCTGCAACTCTACTAACGAACGACGAGGAAATAGCAAATGGTCAAGAACGACTGTCCGTGGAAAATACAGGAATACCCTAGATGCTCCACACATGGATGATAAAGCCTTCTGTGAGTGGTTAATGCCGGGAAACATATTTACTGATGCTGAGGAGTTTTTAATGCAGCTACAGTACCACGTAATTGCGATACAATCGGACATATGCAGAATGTGGCGGAATACAGCTGAGAATCTCGAGCGTATACCCAGTGAATGCCAGGTGCTCGCATCTGAAGAATATACAAACAGGCACAAGAATGTTGTAAAAATTGTACATCTTCTTTTACTTGGATACAAGGTACAACTACAAAAGCTTCCTACTACAAACACAAACCTGAAGGTCTCTATGAAATTGAAAAGGAAAATTGTACTGGGATAGATCTGTGTTAACTGATGACTCCATTTCGAACAACAGATCCGACATCACATAAGTATATAGACGCAAAAACATCCAATGGGTATGGCATAGATGTAGCAATTATGTAACTAAGTTATGTAATCCATTACTAATTTTTTGGTTTACTTTAAGCTAGTTATGCAATTGTATGTACTTATTCTGAATAAAGCCTAACAGCATTCCAAGACATTACCTGTTTTATCCATTAAACTGCACTTGCCTTTTTCAGAATTGGCTTGGTTTTCCAAACCCACTATTTCTATTGTTGCTTTGTGGCTTGGTGGCATTGCAAAGTTTTGTTACAGTCATGTACCTACTGACGTACAAACTCCGCCAAGATTGCGACAGAAAATTGCTCAACCAGGCTCCCATTCGATTGCACGATTACCTTTAATCTCTACTGAAAACAAGCACGATATCAATATTGCTGAGACTGTGAGACCCAATTCGTTCTTGAGGAAGTCATTTCAACTGGAGATTCTGAAGAATATTCATCATTTATCGATGGACGACCGCTTTTAAAGTCATTTAATTAATTGTAAACAGTCACAAACACAGGAGTAGATGTGTTATGAACTTCGCCCAACTTGTTGTTTTACCCTCTCTTACTCCACAAAACTAATTTGTCTATTTTTTCCTAAATGAAGCAATGTCTGCAGTATGCAGTATTTGTCATATTACTAATATTAAAACTATTACAGTAAGAGTTGATGTAGTTCTTATTTTTGGAAACAAGAAGATCAAAACGGGGTTACAGCAGCACACATTTTCCAGAATTTTGAATCACTTTCGCTATATTATATCATAAACTATTTTATCTTGTTAGTAGGTAGTTATGATACTGATTTTGCAACAACTGTTTACCTTGCGATAAGAGAGACATTGACCTATTCCTGTACTAAAAAAGATGTACACTTGTGAATAATCATTTATAACTTATATTTATTTATTCATTGACTTCGTTTTGGGGTTTCTGTTACTAGTATTAAGAATGGTTTTATTTTCTGACCTGCATATGGAATCTTAATTATCTAGGTTTACTAGATTATATTCAATTGGAAAAATATGTAACTAGGACAATTACATCTAATAAAATCTTTATTTTGAATTAAAATTCTGGTTGTATAGTAACTGAGAAAATCACTTTCTTCATATACATTTGTACATATATTATGTACACTTTTATGTGCGTGTATATCCGTTCTAAAAATACCTAATTTGTAGAAACGTTATTAGTTTTTAATTAATTATTTAATAAATCGAAATTTTGACTGGATTGGGTAGATATTCCAATCAACTTTCTATAAAAAAGAAATGTTTTATAGTGTGTTAAAAGTAATTTGTTTTAATTTCTCGTGTGTATAAACTCTATACCAAAACACATGCATGTAGTTATATCTATGAAAGTTTTAACTTATCTGTCCTAATAATAATAACTTTTGATTTATGGGGAAACCAATCTATCGCATTTCACGCATACTGTAGAAAGGAGAAAACCTAATTTCAACGTTTTCTTCCGCTGTTAAACGCACGCATCGTTCAACACGGTGGACCTCCTCATCATCCGCTAACAATAAACTAGATCAACTATCTCCTATCTTGCATGTCGACGACACAAAAGCGATCCTAAACGACAACGTGGCAAACAAATACATATACGTAAAACTATTTTATTAACAACGAATACGCACACATGTACCACAAAATATTTAGATGAGTCTGTGAGGTGAATCAATGGCTTTGCTCTTAACGGAATCGTCCGTTTTCTGTTGTTCATCATCGTATAACGGACGTGCAAACTTTACTCGTTCACATCGAACTGTAGATATGAAGGAGAAGTATGTACATGATGACGGAGCGAAACAATCGTGTCATTTCACCTTGCTGAACGTTTACGGTCGGTATGTAGATAATCTGGCCTATACATGCCGTATGGTCGGCTACCAGATAGTTGGCTAGATTTTTTCCGTTTTTCAAATCATAGTGCTTTCTTTGCTACACATCGTTGGGTCGCTTTAGTGCATGTCGGTGCTCATCAGTGGTTAAACTGGCACAGCATTGCGCACTAATTCACTAATACCTACGTTAACAATGTTGACAATTATGAGCTTGACAATCATCTTTTACGGACATTGATGTTTGTTCTAATTAATATTTATTAGGAGAAATTTAACTAGAATCTGTCAGTACAAGGTTTTAGTATGATATTGCATATGTAATTACACAAAAATGAGCTAATCGAACCGAATAGCTGTGCTAATAATAGCTCCCTATGTTAACGTACATACAAGCAAATACTCATAACTATAGCTTTATATCCGCCTCTAATAATAATTGTTAAAAGCATGTTAAAAGTAACTACAGCTATTTTGCTGTATTATTCACTGCTGTACAGACTTCCAGTATACCAAAATAGTTGCCACCATTGCATCTAGTCATCTGCACTGTTGCTGTCACCTGCGAGGCTCCTCAGAGTACACATGAGTCGTAATATTATTTCTGTCTAATTCTTCTTCTTCTTTTTCAGCCCTCTCAGAACTCCTGGATACAGGCATCCCCTCTCTTCTTCCACTCTGCTTGGTCCCTTACTATGTTGTACCTCTGTCTATCCGCCTTCATCCTTACATCATCAATACATATAGCCTGCGGGTGTCCCACACTTTTTCTATGCACCTTCGGTCTCCATTAGACAGGATTTTTTGTCCACCTAGCCGAATCCTGTCTCGCAACGTGACCAGCCCACGACCCGATCATTTGGAAGCCGCAATACACATCATTACATCTCTCTCTGTAATTCTTCGTCTACTATGCTTATTTCGCAAGTGATCCCATAGATACATTTCAATCATGAGACGCTCTACTACTCGTTGACATATGATGACGTAACCAATCTTCTCAGATTCTCTTTTCAAATCTCGTATCATTTGTTTCACTTGATCTGTGTATGTAACTGTCTATCAACGGTATGTCGTCTACGAAGTAAAATGATTGAGATATGTGCCATCGATATTTATACCCCTATCCCATTTCAGTTCTTTGAAAAAAATCCTCTCGTGCAAGGGTAAACAGCTTCGTTGAGATTGTATGTCTCTGAGGTATGTATATACCTGTTTAATTACTTTGATGTAATTATATTTTATAACAACACATCTGTGCGGCAACAACGCAGTCGCCTCGTAAACGCTACATCATTTTTTGTGAAAACCATAGTGTTAATTTGAAGTCCGCACAAATAGCGTATGAAGGTGGAGTAACCTAACTACTACAGTGTTTTAGATATGTAGATTTTTACAAAAATGCGTCATAGGCCACTTTAAAAAAATATTATTAGAACCAATAATGAAAGGATAATAATGCAGTGGTGGTAATTCTGGGAGAGCTTAAAAAAATGAAAAATCGTGTTTTGCTGGTGAAGACTTGGAAAGTTTACTTTTACTTCGAATCCTCTTGCATAACCATAACAATTAGACGATTTGATAGACATTTGTATCCAGAGTTTGAGCTTTTAGTTCCTTTTGTTTCTAGACTTCGCATTATATTTAGAGAAAATAAGAATCTTCTTGCGGGAATCAAAGAAATGTTGCATTGCGGCCAGTTTATGTAAGGCGGTTCCATAGGCTTTACATAAGCTATCAGTTGCTAAGCTTTGCCCACAGTTATAACTAGAGCTGAGGATGTTTGCGGTACGGCAGGACCGTATGTAGTGTATATGCACCTGCGTATAAACACGATGCAGCGAAACACTTTAGTTAGTCGTGAACCGGCAATGTGATCGTGTGTTGCGTTGAGCTCTATTTAATAAGTATGACGGACGTGCCCAAGCACGCAATACTGCATGATCGTTAATGGAGTCACTGCAAATACTGGACGATGTACACGCACAGCTGTGCGCAGTAAATGACAACAAAAATGTGAATGTAATAGAAAAGTTCGAGAGTGTGATAAACAATGATTTTGATTTTACCAGATTAAAACAAATTAGTAATGGTGCAAGTGTAGATTCGGTTTCTATATATAAAGATTATTTTAATTGTGCGTGTGTTACATCCGTAGATGTCGAGCGGTCTTTCTCAAAATATAAAAACATTTATTCATCACGGCGTACATCGCTCAGCGCTACAAATATGGAAACGTGTCTAATGCTACAAACTTACTACCAGTCTTATCCACTTGGCGCTATGCAATAATAATCGCAAATAAGGTAAGTGTGTTATTTATATACAGTACACATAACTGACATACCTAAGTGATATAATTAGCGAATGCATGTAAAGCAATAAAATCACGCATGCATATCCGATCGAAACAAGGTCATAATATTCGTGCGTTTACCTGAATACTATCCTGGCATACCGCAGCAATCCCTCAGCTCTAGTTATAACTCCTCATACAGTCTAAAGGCTTTAATAAAGTGTAATAGTTGTAATGGTGTCTATCGGCCTTGCTAAAACAGCTGGCACAAATTGCTGCTCAACTTAGCTGTGCCATGTGAGAAAGGCAACAAAAACACGTCGTTTGTTTCTACTAGTTCTAGAATCGTCTTTGCTTTGTGTTTATTGAAGTTTCCAAACAATACCATGGAGTGTTTCAATCCAGTAAGATTCTCCCAGAGGAATACTCTGAGCTTTCCTTTCCCGTCTTTGGATTCTTTTTTATAGTTGTTCTTCCTACTTCCGCAGAACGGTTCCAATCGCACAAACGAGGTTATGGCGAATTTCTTGGCTAGCAGATTAGCTTTCTCGTTGCCACTGATTCCAGTATGTTCTGGTACCCAGCATAATTTAACTCTGTTTTCAGCCATTATGGCTACTTGATTGTTGCAGAGAATTAAAATGCTTTCCTTCTAATAGGTCTTGTTAAGATTCAGTTGAACATATCTTCCAATAGCTTGATTTCTGCTGAGGTAAGTTGCTGTGAGTGTTTGGTTTCTCGACTCCGGCATCTATTACCTTATCAATTTTGGAACGAACCTTGTACCGTTTAATGGTATTTGTCTTTAAGGAACAAGTGGATATTTCTCTTTCCTATTCCCCCTTGTGGCTTAGGTTGTTAAGAAAATACTTTGTAAAGTTATCAAATCAGTGATAATATAGTAACAGTTACAGAATTCCCTGTAGGATACCGCCGTATTGACACCTTCAAATACATTTTGTATAATATAAAAATATCTTGGTAGTACTATGGAAAGGAAGGCACTTAACTATGTACCCTTCTACAGCAAAGCCCTCTTGAGTAGTTCGAACAAAAATTACAAATTGGTTGATATCAGGTAAGTCAGTGCTTTTGTCCAAGCATTCTACTACACTACTTTGTATGCAGTAATAATATTGCACCCACTGGGTGGTGGCACACATTGCTGAAGCTATTTCTTCTACAACTACTTTGACTTTGTGGTTTTCCTTAGCAATAATTAGTTTAGTGCTAGTTACCTTTTCGTAAGTAACACTACCACAACTACGAAACCTATTTAGAGGCCTTTCAAGCGCTATATTTCTGGAATGTTTCCGTGTATAAACTTTTACTGCAATCATCCAGCTTTTTTGTCAATTTCTGACTAGTATCATTATTATTGATTCATTATCGCAGTACTATAAAGCTTATATACATACACGTGCATATATAGAAAATAAATAAAATATAGGATGTTTTATTTAAAATAACCACAATAGTTTAAGTGTTCTCATCAAAAAACACAATTCATTGAACACTCTCTGAAACACACTTAGGTAATGAAGTAATTATTTAGCTATTCAGATGACCTTTTCTTAAATTAATTTATGCTGGAATAAGTTTTCCAAATATATATGTATATCGACGAGGACATTCTCTATACTAAAGATTTTTAAATTGTAATACACAACATTGCTGCATTGGGAAGATTTAAAAAAATTTACCGTATGGGGTATACTCATGGAAAGTAAAGATTGGACAGTTTCCATATAACAACGTATTGAAAATGTCCAATCTTTACTTTCCATGAGTGTACATACCAGATCTTTCCTTTATCGATAAAAATATTCGTCATGTCACGATCAGAAGGTTTTTACTGACGGTTCTATTTATATATTGCATTTAATTATCAGAAGTTCTCTCCTTCAGTTATTGAAAAGACGTTTCCGGTTGATATGGAATTACTTTTTAACTGTGACCACAAAGGATTTGCCGATACTCGAAAAAATTTCGATTCGAAATTTTCTGTGATCGGTAAGTAAACGACATATGGATGTATCTTATCATTTGCTATATCAGGTTAAGAGTGAAAGCTGCCACATTAAACACGGCAAACGTTGCATTAATTTTTATTTTATATTTACGCCTGCTTTGTTACTACTTTTAAATTACTCACGTTTCCTGGATATTATTCTGATATTCGAATGGTAATGAATACCATACGTGTAGAGTATACAATGAAAGATTATGTCTTGACATATTGATCTCGATACTGAGATAGATTGGCATCAATATTATAGCTAAGCAAAATCAATATCAATATTCAATAATAATCTGTAAAGTATACTAATAGTGACACTATCTCCGAATCAGGTAATAATTCTAGAAGCCAACATTAGGAGCATATTAACTACATTCCCTTATATAATTTTATAAACATATTTTTTGAAAGCATCACTTGATTTCGTCCAATCCCACATTTATTTAATTACAAACATATCGGGTCGTCGTTATTTTTAGTTTTTATCGATAAAATCGGAATTCATAATCCTGTGACTTAGGTGATGAGTATTAAAATAATCGTATGTGTCAATATATTATGTTTACAATTTATCCCTATCTGGGTGAAAACTGAATCTTATGTAGCAGATTGTTTAGCATAAAAATAGTCGGAATCATTATTGCGCAGCAAAAATTTTCTTTTCAGAAAAAAGAAATGCATGCAATACGTTAGCTTTCAAACGATGTATAATGTATTCGCCTCCTGTGGTCACATTGACCTGAAAAGCACGTTCATATCACCTATCGATTTACGAGCTATATCTACATTTTTACTGCAGCTTTAAACATTTTTCGTCGGGATTTCAAATTTAGAGCAAGGTTTACTACAACGCGCATCCTAGTGCACAGTGAAGAGCTGACGCAGTTCCAGTAACAAATACTTTTTCAATCACTGGATCAGTTGTAGGTAAAAACATTGAAAAAGTGACACAAAGTAAAGACGTTTCTGCGAAACTAAAATGTGATCTCTGGTGAGGTCTGTAGGTGAGCGTCGAAAGTCACAGTAATCTATTGATTGATTCATCTTTGACCAAAGTTGGACGGTCTGTTGACATCCCTAACACTGCGGCCTACAAGACCTATTGTATTATTCCTACCTTGATTTTGTTTTACTCAAACAATTAGTTCCCTTGATCAGGTTTAGGAGCCTATTTGGTAAATCTTTCTCCAACGGCGATTCCAATGCGCTTTGCATAGCAAACCTTCGTTGGCGTAGTGCTGCACATTCGAAGAGAATGTGGTAGGCTGTTTCTTCCTCCTCATTGCAGAGTCTACATAAGTGTTCATCATTGTAGGTTCCCATCTTATGCAGGTGACCTCTTAGACAACCGTGTCCTGTTAGTAGACATGTTACTGCCCTCAGATGAGTTCTGTTTAGTGCAAGTAGATCAGCAGTTAATCGTTTTAACAGTCATTCCATCATCCGCTTGCTGTATTTTTGTCCAGATATATGGTTCCAATTTAATCGGTGTTGTTTTACAGTCCACTCATTGATTGCACCACGTATTGCACTCTTTGTAAATAATGTCTAGACTTGGCTCCGGTCTAGTAAATATCATTGTTGTGTTTAGCAAGAATAGTTAGGTTTCGCAGACACTCCCATACTAGCCTGAAGGCTATATGATACGATGCTAGAGCCCTTAAGGCTACCTGACTATCAGATAGAATGCAAATCGTGTTCCCTTGCGGTTGGCGACGCACACTCAAACGCACAGGTTTCTATAGCATATATTTCTATTTCAAATACCTTGGTGTATCGCCCAAGTGGTTCACAGATTTCGTAGCCATCGTTTTCCTCGTAAACACCAACGCCAGAGTTAGTCCCTGCCTTTGACCCACCTGTATACCAGTTTGGCTTCTCCGTTTTCTCCATTCGCCATTTCTCCATTCGTCACAATTTAAAAAGACTTTGTAGGGTTTATCGTAGGAGATATTATATCAAAGGTTGGGTTTCTGACTACTGTTTCTATGCTGGTGTGTCCCGGCACATGGTGAGTTCTCCAGTTATTGGTATTTTTCAGTCTGTACGCTCCCATTCTTGCCTCTTCCTTCACAGCGATCTAGAGCGTCACTAGCGTCACTCAACTGTCAGTAATTGTTACATGCTCAATATATTCGGTATAGTCTGCAGTGCAGCACAAATGCGATTGTATATAGAAGGGGATCATAAAGTAAGCGATTTATTTTAAATTATTATACCTTTTTAACAAAATAAGTTAACAACAAAAAATAAACGAAATAGAATTGCTTAAGGAATGGGATTTTACTGTATATTTTGGGAAACATCGCCGGATACGAAGATTTCGGACGAGAACGGGCTTGAGGGCCATTTTTTGAAGGGAGGGGGAGAGGGGGTGACTAACAAGATCAGGAAGACCAAGAATTGGTGATCTGCAACTTACAGAGCTTCTTTATGACAATCATGTCATAGCCAGAGAGATCCACTAGCAAACAGTACATAGTACAGGTACAAGTGCTGTATACCACAGGTTGGAAAATTTCACACAAAATTTAAAAAATGTATCCATATAAACTGAAAATGCTGTTTAAATTAAAGAAGGCGGATTTTGCTAGCAGGTACGATTTTTTTTTCTGAGTAATGGCTAATGGTTATCTCGTATTTTATGGACAGATGAGGCACAGTTTACTCTGAATGGTGCAGTTAATACTCAAAACTATAGAATCTGGTCTGCAGGAAATCTACAAGAAATCGTACAAGATGGTCTTAATGACAAGAAGTCACCGTTCAGTGCGGTTTTACACCTGATTTTATCATTGGTTCGTATTTCTACGAGGAAATGCAGAATGCAGAAGCCGTATCTGTAACTGCAAAAGGTGAACGATATTTGCAAATATTAAGAAATTTTGAAAACTGAAAACATCATTTTTATGCAGGATGGAGCACCTCCATACATTTTCCGTCAAGTGAAAGAATTGCTAACCAACGTTTTTCAATATCCTGGCTACCAAGATCACCTGCTCTTAACCCATAGAATTACTGATTGTGGACTTATTTACAAAGTTTTGTGTTTAGAAGACGACTAACAATATAC
This sequence comes from Popillia japonica, assembly GCA_004785975.1. Taxonomy (NCBI): domain Eukaryota; kingdom Metazoa; phylum Arthropoda; class Insecta; order Coleoptera; family Scarabaeidae; genus Popillia; species Popillia japonica. Next base: position 44,397 of record ML218536.1, read on the forward strand.
GATATACTACAACAAAATGTAGGTCCTATTGAGAGATTACCGTAACTTTTTGACATATTAAATCTCTGTCCTTAAGCAAGTAGATATCGTTTATTTTTTGTTATTAACCTAATTCGTTAAAAAGTTATAATAATTTAAAATATATCCTTCACCTTATGATAACCTCATACATACTATTCAAATTTTTCTATGGTACCTATATGTGGTTCACGGATATACTGTCAAACAAGTATTGATGTAATACATGTAATGAAAAATTTATGCTTTATGTTGATTAGTGTCTTACAATTATGCAACATTGCTCTTATTTATGGCCGAACTCTATACAACTGAATTTTTAGAAATATTTTATTTATTTGATACGATAGATATGTAGATATGTTGTACATATGCATGAATAGTTATATTTTACCTGTGCAAGTAATTCCTGACAAAATATGACTCAAGATTTACTTAGAAAGAGCGCAATCTGTATTTTTTCGTAAAGCTAGTATCTGTTTGCAATTGTCGTTAAATATTTGCAAACATGAATAATACACTGCTAAAAATATAAAAGGTAGTATCCCGTAAATTTTAAAATGCAGTTCATGTCCTACACATATATCTAAAAGAATGTGCCTGCTCAGATGTCTAACATTCAAGAATATACATATTTATTACTATTGGATTTCTGCATCCTATGAGGCTAAGGTTAATTACTTCGTCTTCTTGTTTTATTGATATTGATATGGTGCATCCTATTCTATCCCATTCTATACCTAGTCATAATTTAGCATGAGTAAAAATCTAGACCAAAAACAGAACTACGCCGATTACATATGTACATATAAGAATTAGTTGCGTTATGTTGAAAGTTACTTTTTCCATAGCTGTTTCTATACCTCATTAAAGACTACAAGCGAGTGATCAAGTTGTAAGCCTAACTCGTTACTAGTTATATAACTATGAACAATATACAAGCAAAGTCTTCTCCTTGAAGAATGTACCTAAATATGAATCTTGCAAATCGGATAGATAGCCCTAGTGATTAGGAGCTTATGGAGCTATGTGACAGATCGCTGCATTCCGCGGTGCAATTCTCCATGGGGCTGGCGACATTTTTATCTACAAATTGCATTGCTTTTGCTTCATGTAAGTACCATAAGATTTGTATTTTTATTGTTTCTAAGTTATGAATTTTTGAGAGTGGTTGGGTTTTACCTGTTACAGTAAGATTAGGCAAAATCAGAAAACAACGTTTAGTGCTGTCTCATTTAGTAGTTTCTCCAAAGCATATCTGATATAGTAATAATAAAGTTTTTATTTCTATCTTATCGTACATGTGTAAAGAAAAAAAGAAAAGTAAAGAATTAATAGAAACAAAATAAAGAAAATAAGAAAAAATGCAATAATTACAGAGGAACATCTTCTCAGTACTGCAATGAAGATTCTGGAGCAAATAATAGAATACATTACATGAATCACAAAGTCGGTTTAGAAAAAGAAGGAGACTACACCAAATATTCTCCGTTAAACACATAATACAAAAAGGTTCGAAAGAACAGATAACCATGTTCTTCGTATTTATAGAGTTAGAAAAAACATTCGATAAAGTACCAAGAAAACGATTGTGGAACATACATATGTATAAGGGAAAAGAGGTGTCAATGAAAAGATAAGACGATTAATACAGAAAACATAATAACAATACTAATGCTGTAATAGCTAACAACTAGAATCAGAGATATTCAAAACAAAGAGGGGGACTTTGCCATGGAAGATGTCTGATTGTGAGTGCAATTCTGTTCATTATTTACATGGACGATATTACGAAAAGATGTAAAAAGGTTAGACTTGGACACATTAGCCTACATGTAGTCGAAGTTTGGCAGACAATATAGTAATTATAGCCGCTAATAAGGAAGATCTAAAGAGTAATCTAACAAGGAATAAGACACTAAAACACAGCGGAATGATAATAACTAAGAGCAAAACTAAAGTAATGGTAGATAGTGGGAGATGTACAGGTAATTACGAAAATCGGAATAGAAGGAATGAAAATAGGACAAGTGAGAACTTTCCAGTACTTAAGAGTACGAATTAATGAAAAACGGACCCAGGATGCTGAGATTAATGAAAGAATAGAAGAAACAATAAAGCTGTACTATAGCATGAGAAATAATTTCATTAACAAAACAGAGATATCTTCGTGAAACAAAACATTATTATATATAGTGTTATGTTATTATTGATGTTATTGATATTGTTCATACTATCTCCTTATTCATGTCAGCAGCGTAAAATTAAAATAATAATAAAAAAAATTAAATTAAATAAATTAAATGAAATTAAACATTTATATTAATTAATTAATTATTAATTAGTAAAAAAAAAAAAAATAACTCCAGCCAACGGCGTGCACGGGGAAAAATTAAAAAACCCAGATTATAATGTGAAAAAAATTATTCCTCAAAATTTATTGTAAAAACACATCACAAACACATATAACACATAATTACATCCATTTCGGCACAACAAAAAGCTGGAATTACGAAAATCATTTTTAAAAAATAGCAAGCAGTACATTTGCAAATTTACTGTGTGGTAGGCCTGGAAAAAACGGAGAAACAAAAGGGAGGGGACAGTTGTTTACGGAGATTTGACGACTGACATACAAAAGAAGTCACGAAAACCGATTTTAATGAAAATACAACATTTTAAAGCAAGTAAAAGTTTTATGTGCCCATTAGACCTTCAACAATCAAAATTAAACTAGTGAACGTGAAGAAAACCCGGGAAAAGAAAAACAAGATTGAAAACGACAGGGAGGAGTTTGTAACGAGCACAAGAGGATATTGGATACGAAAAACACACACACACATATTTAATTACATTGGGAAATTACAGGTAAGGGTTGAGGGTGGTTTAGTTAGATAACCATTGTAAAATTTTTTTAATCACATTATAATCTGGTTCTTCTTAATTTTTCCCCGTGCACGCCGTTGGCTGGAGTTATTTTTTTTTTACTAATTAATAATTAATTAATTAATATAAATGTTTAATTTAATTTAATTTATTTAATTAATTTTTTTTTTAATTATTATTTTAATTTTACACTGCTGACATGAATAAGGAGATAGTATGAACAATATCAATAACATCAATAATAACATAACAATAGATTAGATATTAAATACTATACAAAAGAATAAAATACAGGCAATAGAAATGGAATATTTAAGAAGAGTTGAAAGAGCTATAGAGATGGAGGGAATAAGAAACTAAATAAGAAAAGATTGAAAAAATACAGTCAGTCACAACATTGAACAAAGACAGTTAGGATGATGAGGACATTTAAGGATACATATATGTAGAATGAAAAATACAATACAAAGAAGAAGAATCTGGGAGCAAGAATAATGAAAAAGTAAAGAAGAGGGACGCCAACGACGACATGGAATGATGTCATAGCAGAAATACTTGGAAGGACAGACAAAAATTGGACAGAAGCGAAGAACATGACAAGGAATAGAAATGAATGGAAAAAGTTTGTAAAAAGCTAGAAGACAATCGATGTAACCATTGTTAAAATTATTGGATTATATAAATAGTAAATAAATAAAGTAATGGGAGTTAAGCAGTGTATTGCTACTTCCAGCTTTTACACTGAATCCTTACATTAAAGCAGTAATATTCTCGAGAATTAAATACCTAAATTAAAACTCGTTTCAGCAATTCCATGATTGTTCTAGTAACTAAGAATATATGAAATAGAAATATATACACCAAAAGAGATACATTTGCTTGCAATTGAATTAACAAGAAAAATAAAGATTCCTGTACATATAAGCAAATCCATTGATTAAATCTAGTATTTATAAGTAGCACACCAAAAGGCAGGAACGCTATTATCTTTAAATGACTGGACAATCGATTATAATACAGATACACGTTGTACGAGACACATCTCTCAAAAAGGGTGGTTTTATAGGCAGGAGAAGTAATAATGTTTTTATTACGTACCTACATATGTTGATGTTGAGGAGATAAGTGGACTTATGTATATCTGCCAAAATTTGGAACCCTGCTCACATCTACCACATCTAAGTATATTCTATAAATTGACGAACAATAAATACAGACAATACCATGGCTACTTTTTAGTTGAATACACAGAAACACCAAACACTGAGAAATTACCAACGCTGTCATTATCAAGGCAATAATAAAAAAAAATAAAAAAGAGTTTTGTTATCACCTTGATAATGACAGCTTTGCTGTTGAAACGCCTTAGCTGTGTTTGCTTTTTTTGTGGGTGAAAGTGAGTTATTGTCTTATGGCATCTAGACATCCAGCGAATATTTTCTATAAATGTATATTTAAATTGAGTTTATACAAATTTGAACAATTTGAGTCTTAGCATCGGTATCACATGGCCCACCGTTAAACCAATGTGAAACCTCAGTACCGCTGGGCTTATGGTTGCTCGATTTTTGTCTTTTCCAAAGCGAGTAATCTGTATTAATGAGAGACAAAATGCTCTATCTCTAATTATATTGAAAACGGTGTAAGTCAGGGTTTTATTCCGAACTAACACTCGCACTAAAGGGCAGGATTATTATGTTTTGGTTTCGAGATTTAGAATCTGACTTAAGACGTATGGGCATTAACTCAAGTTTTTTAGCCTTTTTGCAAATTTTTGTAATATTAAATTCATGCAATATAATTACGAATTTAAAGATATTGCTAAGGGTTCCTCAGTAGTTGATTAGAATTTAATTAAGAAAACGGAATATTAAGACCTGAAAATTGGGAGAAAAAATTACACAAATCCTCCAAAAAGCACGCACCTACTTAATAAATACGACTAGTTTCTGAAATCATCATACAATAGCTATTAACCAAATACCATTTAAATAAATTGAGGTAATTGACGCCTAAAGGTGCAAAAAATATTTACCTCACTATATATTTTCGAGATTATTAAAACTGTACTCCATCAATGGAAAAATTACCTGTGAATTTGATGCAATTCCAAAATTATGATTCAACATTTATAAATACACGAGATATGATAACAAAACGTGCACGGGGTTTAAACAAATTAGATTATTCCGTGATTTGGCGACAGAAAATCGTCACAAGGTCAACAACATATAGATATTAGTTTATCCAATTTTTTTGCCATAATAAGCCTAAAAAACGATAAACATTAAACGTAAATAAGTAAGCAGATCAGCGCACGTAGAAATTTGTTATCAAAGTGAAATTATTTTAAGATATTTATCAGGTACTAATCTCCGAATATGGAAATATGACTTCTAACGCCTGTTATATCACTATTGTGGATTTTTATATTACTACAGATATATGAGAATAAAATCTTTCTTTATGCATTCTCTATTTTAACATTGTTTTTGGAACAAACATATGTTACTCCGTTATTAGCCTTTATGCTATTAATCTAAAATATTTGTGCTAATAAGATATATTGGCACATATTAATTAAATATTACTTTAGGGATCATCGCCTAAGTCACAAAATTACTGATCCAGATTTTATCGATGCTAAGGCGAAGATAAATACTGATGATGGTTCGATATGGTGTTTATAACTAAATATAACTTGAATTGATTAAAACTGAATAATACCTTATAATATTACGGGCTTAATCAAGAGAATAGTGTCGACACAATTCCAATTCGACTATAAAGTTCTAATGATACTGAGCATTCGTAATAACATTGAAACATTGACAAAGTTATATGAAAAATGAATAAACATGGACTTGACGTATTTGTAATTCAAGAGGAAGACTCTGATATTACGAGTTTTAATTGAATTTAATGGGGGATTGAATCAGGGGTTCGTGAAAATCGCTTGTATCTATGACTACTTCGATAAAGATCTTGTAGTGGTCACCTTCTCGATTTCCGCAAAATATTTGAATACATAAATCAATAGCTTGCTGTGGTGTTCTAGTTCTAGAGAATCTCACATATTATGCCAGCACAGAGATTAATTAAACTCAGTTTTTTTTCTGTAAACCGTATCAGACATATTGTTACAAGAAATTGGAATAATGAATACAATATATGGGGTTATCAAAATCAGGAATATTAAGTTAATAACAAAAACTAAATTAAATCTAATTATTAACCTTTAAGTACTGGCGTACAAAATATACTGGCGTGGTGCCTAATAGGCGCCAACTCAGTATTTAGGAATAATTAAATTAATTTTGCACAGTAAACATTTGAATAGATATTTTAAATAGCTGTAAGTATCTGCTTATATATTTAGCTGTCTTGAAGACTGCTGAATACGTAGTAAATTAGTAAACGGATTTTATCAAAAGAGTGGTTGTGCATTCTTGGTAAAATATATTTCAGGTAATATATTTTATAAATAAAACTTGAGGTAGATATATAACAATTCAGTGTACATACATACATACAACACATACATGTTTCATATGCTCCGTACATATATTGTTTTTGCATATATAACATATTTGACGGCTGTTCCGATTGCGAGCTCTAGGACACAGATAGCAACGTTTTTTTTGTGGCGGTGTTGATGTATTAGCAGCTTCATTAATTTCTATTTCCAGATGTTCAGCAAGACGTTTCCGTGTTTTCCGTGGAATATGCTTATCAGATACACGTTCTTGTTGATATGTTTTAACCAAATCACGACCTAATTGTTTTAAAAACTGGCTTCTGGTCATATGAAGCTCTGGATTATTGGTTTTCCAAGTGACGAAAGAATTAACAGCAGTTTTATTTATGAGGCGAAAAAAAATTACCATAGGCCATCGTCTAGTACGTCTGCCGACATTATATGTAGAACATAGTTTGTCATGGCAATCAACCCCACCTTTCGTGAGATTATAAAAAGTCAATATCTCTGGCTTCCGATTATCACCGGTACCCGTATCAATGTGATCGTCGCTATGCAATGTTGAAAGCAAAATCACACCTTTGGACTTCTTAGGTACATATGACATTAATGTGCCAATATTCGAAAACCCAAATAGAGTACTTTTAACATGCCTGTGCTTATCAGGACGAAAATTGCTAGGAATGTGTTTCTTATTTCTTCGTAACGTGCCGACTAACGTAAGTTTATGCGATTCTAATAGTTCTGTTGCTAGTGGAATGCTAGTATACCAATTGTCGACAGTAACATTCCTAGCTGTTCCACTAATAGGTCTTATGAGACGCGGTACAATATTGAGGCCGCTATTATTATGCTTCCATGGTCCATCAGGTTGTGTTCCTACATATACTTCCATGTTTAGATTGTAAAAGTTTCTCGCATCAACAAGCGCAAGGATCTTTATACCATACTTACTAGGCTTTGATGGTATACAACTAATGCAGTCAATATCTCTGGCTTCCGATCATCACCGGTATCCGTATCAATGTGATCGTCGCTATGCAATGTTGAAAGCAAAATCACAGCTTTGGACTTCTTAGGTACATATGACATTAATGTGGCAATATTCGAAAACCCCAATACAGTACTTTTAACATGCCTGTGCTTATTAGGACGAAAATTGCAAAGAATTTGTTTCTTATTTCTTCGTAACGTGCCGACTAATGTAAGTTTATGCGATTCTAATAGTTCTGTTGCTAGTGGAATGCTAGTATACCAATTGTCGACAGTAACATTCCTAGCTGTTCCACTAATAGGTCTTATTAGACGCAGTACAATATCGAGGCCGCTATTATTTTGCTTCCATGGTCCATCAGGTTGTGTTCCTACATATACTTCCATGTTTAGATTGTAATAGTTTCTCGCATCAACAAGCGCAAAGATTTTTATACCATACTTACTAGGCTTTGATGGTATACAACTAATGCAACTAATTGTTCATCTATAGTAACGTATTCACTAGGTACAAAAAGATTGCTACATTTTCCCACTATATTGTGGAATAAGAATCGAACGGGGGCCAATTTATCAAATTCTAATCGTTCATTACGAGTGCGAATATCGTCAAAGCGTAAGCAACGCAATATGAACAAAAATCTATCATAAGACATTGTCATTTGAAAGATATTGCTGCCCATATCATCGGTAGAAAATAAATCTTTGTACTGCAGATGTGATGATCGTAATACACCGGATACTATAAGCAATCCAATAAAAGCTTTTATTTCACTAAAAGTAACAGTTTTTGCAGCTCGCTCTCTGGTATATTTATGTACAACTTTAGTTGTTATATATATATGTATATGTATTTGTATTTTCTACTAACATGTTAATAATATCATCGTCAAAGAATAAGGTGAAACAATCAAAAATACTTTTTACCATCTTTGCTGGCCGCTTAGTGCCTGGTAGATGTGTTATAATATTGCGTGACAAAGTTTTTGTCCCTTTTGGAGGTGTAGTATACCATTTTATAATGTTATCTCTTCCTATAAAGTAATCTAGATTTTCCATTTGCTGATTGTTTACATCGTTATCACTACCTTCACTCAAACAGATTCGCTATCGTGATCACTTTCAGCAATGTAATCGCCATCTTCATCGCTATCATCACTATTTTCTTCTCAAAAATAGTCACTATCACTTTCGTACAATAGTCTTTCTATTTCTCTTTCGGACAAAGGACGTTTGAATTCATAACTACTAGAAGAAGCCATTTTCTGTTCCGTTTACGTCAACCTACATGTAACTTCGGTTCATAACTAAGTACCCTCATAACCATGCCTCTAGAGCGCCATCTGTGACAATAGAAATAATTCGACAATTATAATTTGAGAAAATATTCAGATGAACTAAGGTAACAGTATGTTTTATTATAAGTTGCTTGAAGTATTCCTAAAAGGAAAATATAGAGAATCAAACAATGACTGAAATATGTCAGTTTGAATATCTGTGGGCGCCACGCCAGTACTTAAAGGTTAAGAAATGGGCTTTAACCAGTTACGGCAATTGCGACCACAATAAGGTCTCCATTTTGTTGTATTAAGATGACTACCAACCTTTTTCTCCAAATTGTACGCAGGATTTCCTAACATGTCGTGTTGCGTTCTTGGACGACTTCTAAACACTAAACTTTTCAAATAACCCCATAGCCAGTAAACCGTTGGGCCAAGCTGAGGTGATCTTGGTGGCCATGAATTTGTAAAATGTCGGCTTAACACACGATATTGAAAAACGTTGGTTAACAATTCTTTGACTTGACGGAAAATGTGCGGGGATGCTCTATCTTGCATAATAATGATATTTTCAGTTCCGTGGTGATCGTTTTCCACCCGTGAACTAATCTGACCGTTTGCAACTATTGTTCACCGTTTCCAGTTACAGATAGGGCTTTACCTTTCTGCATATCTTCTTAGAAATACGGACCAATTTTTTGCAGACCAAATTCTATAGTTTTGAGTATTGACTACACTATTGAGAGTAAAATGAGCTTCATCTTGCGATTTATCTCCAAGAATTCCAATTACTTCAAACGTTTGTGGCATAACCTCAAATCATTAAATGTGTATCACAAAAATACTCGAGCTAACTTACCTTTGCATCTTTCAAACAGTGACGATTTAAATGATCATTTCGTCAACGGTGCTCTTCGTCGTGCTCCTGATAGTGTGCTGCTTAATTCTTACAACAGCATGTCTGTCAATGATAGGTTCTCCTTCACGTTGGTTTCCAGTGCTGAAGTTGAGTCGATATTGTTCTCTCTTAGGTCTCAGTCTATGGCATCCGATGGCATTTCTCTCAAAATGGTGATAGTTTGCTGTTCATTTTTGATACTTACGATCACTCATCTTATTAATACCTGTCTTTTGGACAGGTATTAAACAGTCGAGCTTCCGTTCTGGCTATGGTTGTGCACTGGCTCATGTAACCGACGACATATTCAGAGCAATTAATGATGATATGGTTATCGTATTAGTGTTGCTTGATTATAGTAAGGCTTTTGACGCGCTCAACCATACACTACTAATTTCCATCTTACACCATATTGGTTTCTCTAAAGAATCGGTCGACTTTTTCAAAAATTATATTTCTCGACGTAGTCAGAAGGTTTGCACGGCCAGGTCTCCTCGTCTCGATCTGTTGCTTCTGGCGTGCCACAGGGCAGTGTATTGGGGCCACTACTTTATAGTATTTACTCATTGAATATCGTCAAATGTTTGCTACACTGCTCTTACCATCTATATGTTGACGACACATACTTGTATCTACATATTACTCCTTTGCCGTCTCTGAGGCAAAGGAGTAACAGGGAGGTACAGAATATTAATCACGACCTAAAATCTATTTTTGACGAATTTTTGCGTCATTCCTTGCTTATTAATCCTAGTCATCAGTGATGGTGTTCGGTAGGGCTTCGTGGCGAATTAATGTTCTTCCTCTTATTCAGATTACTGTAAATGACACCCTTCTGCCAATTTCGGAGTGGTCACGTAATTTGGGACTTCTTATTGACACTTAGCTTCGCTTCAAGAAGCATGTGTCTCAACTGATTAGATCCGCTTACTCCAAATTAAAAGTTCCCTATAGTAGTAGAGAATGCTTGGAATGTGATGTAAGAAAGCTACTGTCAGTCCCTTGTTGCATCACAATTTAATTTCTGTATTATTGTGTATTAACCTTGTTTGGATAATGTGGAAAGGTTGCGTATTCAGCATGTACAAAATGCATGTCTAAGGTTTATTTACTGGTTTCGACGTTTTGACCACATATTTCATACCCTCTGATGGGCTGGCAGGCTGAATATGCCTAGTAGAGCAAATTTTTTTGCTACTCGTTTTATTTTAAAATTATTCATTTTAAAAGACCTAGTTACTAGTATTATCTAGAACAGATGTTCATACAGTCAGTGTTAGATTTAGCGGCTTACTTACACCTCTTTATCACCAGTTGGAACTTTTTAAAAGGTCATACTCCTACAACATTGCCAAAATATACAAACGCAAAGGTACCTTTATTTTAAAACGTATGGCCATTGGCTTCGTACGATACAAGTTCAAGGTCGTATAAACAGATGATGCTTGGCTTGCATCTGCGCTTCTAATGAATACGAGTACAGTGTGATGGAAGAGAAATGACACCACGCTTCAATTTCAAAGTATGAAATAATTTGTTTTCATTGCTGTTTTCAGTTATTTTCAACCCTAAATTTTTGATATGGTTTTTTGGTTATTTAAGAAGCAATATGGATGAGTTTTCTTGTACAGTTTGACCAAATAAGGTTTTTTAGAAATAATTTTTTTTCTCGTTTACGCTTACAGATAGACCCAAGGTGTATTATATGTTTTTGTTTCTAAATCGTTGTAGCTATCATCCCTTAAAAGCATGCTTTGTATATCGCGGACACTCTGTATACGGAAAAATATAATTCAGATCTGCTTCATTCATTATTAAGGGTGACCTCTATGAGGTTTTTATTGAGGTATTACAAGATTTAATCTTTGCACGACTTTGTATAGCAATATTTTGATTCATTTGTAAATATATTATAAAACATGTATAAAATAAGTATTTAAAAAATTATTTAATGCTAACCCTCACGCACTTCCTTGTGTTGCTATTCTAGTGTTTATACACGTATATAACCTGTACCTGTGCTTCGTGGAAATATTAGCACAGTTGTAGAATTCAAAGTTGTTCAAGATTGTTTGCTACCTAGGCGTCTAATAAAATTACGAATTATTGTATAGTTTGTGATCAGCTTGATGGTTGTGTTCTTTTCTCCTACGGAAAGTGGTTGACAACGTAGTAATTTAAATTCTTTGTGTTGCTTATCTCTATAAACAATGTTGCTCCTGATAAAAATTGATAAACGAAATTAATGGATATAATTAGAAAATTATAGGTAGTAATTGATAAAACGTTTTGCTTTTTTTAGTGCTTAACATGGGCACCCTTTTACATTTCATGAAACATTTAGTTCATATTTTTATCACTATTGTTGCAGTACAATGATATTTATTTGTTTCCGAATATTCGTTCAAGTTTCAACGAAATGTTGTCTGGATTATAATATAGAAAATGTAAAATAATTATGCGTTTATTAAAAGTAATCGGGTTTCATTTATTATTTGAGCATAATCAAAATAATTATTTAAATAATTATTTTTGAAATTTTCGGTCGATGCATTTTGTATCTAAAATATCCAATTAATACAAGCAAACGAATCTGTAATAAAAAAACTCTAAAATATATAATTTAAAGCGTTGCGTATTGTTTACGGAGCGATTATAGTAATGATATAATTAATATGCTACTGATATACCTATCCATATAACCGTATCATTATCTCTCATTTATCGTATCTAATGGAAAAAATCTGGACTAAACAGATCGAAGATTTTCTAAACTTAGCGAGCATCATTTCAAAACAGAGAGACCTACGTTTTGATAAAATTTGAACATCAACGTTAATCTAATCTGCAATACTGACGTTATTTTAATCTATTCTAATCTACTAAGCTCGACTACAATAGAATCATTATTCGTCTATTGTATACACATTGCACAATACACATACATGAGACACTAAACCAAGCTGGCTTTTAAATAGGTTTAAAAACCAGTTTTGACTAAAGCTGATTGATGCTTGTATGTTTATTATTATTTATTAAATTTTTATAGTAAATCTATAAAAAAACTTATTTTGGAGTAAGTATCTTTTATTTTAATTTTTATCGACGAGTTAATAATAAACACTTAGAAATGCCACAAAAGCTTTTGTCTATATTCATGAGTAGCTAAGTATTTGAATACTATATTTAAATCTTTCAAGACAATGTATGTCGTTATTTCTAAGCTTATATTTGCTTTTGTTCTTATAAACGAAAATTAGAACATTACGGCCACAAAGAAAAAAAAATAGATCACCTTTAAACGAACCCCACGCGAGTTTTTAATGTCAGTGCTTCGATTGAGTTACAACTTCATTCAAAACACAGCTTCAGTTTACGATTCTATTTTCGAGATCTATAAAATCAGAAAATAAAGTCGCAGTATATCTAAACATGACTTAAACTGTCATTTACGAATAAGTAAATTTTGTGGTTTACAACTTAGCGTCCAATTACTTTAGAGGCCATTTGCTTGCTATTACATGCTACTACATGTGTGGCTACTGTTTATGGTATTAAGAATTTAAACGGGGTTGCAAGTCGGTGGTGTACAGAAAAGGAGCTGGCCCTTCTTTAATTGCTGTTAATCCCCGAATCATTGCTGCGGTGAAGAAGATAGTTGAAGAGGACAACCATATTACCTAGGCAATGATAGAGTCCAATCTGAAGATTAAATCCTTTCAAGTAAGATGAATATTTCACGATCATTCACATTTAAAAAAAGTTTATACCTCATCATCTGACAGATTTACAATAAGCAGAACGTCTTAGAATTTGCCAATAAACTTTAGATATGTCGAATGCTGGAGGCCATCAAATTATTTCTAAAATTGTGACTGGCAATGAAACGTACATAGCGTTCTTTGATGTTCCCACTCGCCAATAAAACCGAGTCTGGATACATGAAGATGAGGAAACCCTTACGATGGTGAAGAAACAACAAGTAATGAAAAAAGTTATGTACGCAGTATTTTTTAAAAGTACGAGTTTGGTTGCCGCAATTAAATTAGATTAGAAGACAGTTACCGCTAAATGGCATGGTGAAAGTTCTTTGTCTGTGTTCAGTAAAGTGCTAAAACAGAGAATCATGTTACATTACATATACTGATCCTATACAGCAGGGGTACCTGTTCAGTATTAAGCGGAAAGCAAAAAAAAATGTAGAAGATTCCTCTTGCTCACCGGATTTGACGATGCATGACTTCTGGCTATTTTTGGGGCTAAAAAAAACATTTCAGGAAAAAATTTCCAGTCAGAAACACTGTATCCCTAAACACAGCTGGTGGAAGGCTTTTAAACTATGGAAGAAGAGAATGGTCAAATGCATTATTATAAATAGCAATTACTTTGAACATGTTTAAAATAAACATTCTAGAATCCTGTATCTACCTTGTCCCTTGTATTGCCTAGTTAAGATTGAGATAGATCTTGGTGTAAGTAATTCTTTATTAAAAGTTATATTTTACTTTGAGATAATCTACCTTGATTTATCAGAATCTTATACATATTAGTTTATATCAACGGAGAACTCTGCTATGGCATAGAACTTCCAGCTTCTTTGGTCATAAAATATGATGAATGAAGCGCATTTTATAAGTGCAACATTGCACATTCTTCATTGAGTAAACTAAAGATGTATTCTACAGTTAAAGTAAGAAATGTGTCGAATAATCGTTTTAATTTCCTTATTTATGTTGCTTTAATAATACCTTTTTTTTTTCTATTGCTGTAGCAGGTTGCAATACAAAATAATAAGAAAATGACATTTACTACTTATAAAATTTTCCAATTGATCTTTTTTCATTGCTATAAACAGTATAGTCTATTCTTGATCATATGTATATTTTCTTTGTACTATATATTCTGGTATTCTCCGTATTTTAGCGCACTGGTGAACGTTTAATAAGTTCTTAAATTTACAACAGCTAATATAATTCTCTCATTTTTTGCGTAAGTTTCTTTTTTATAAGCCCAACACATGGAAAGCAATAATCTAATCTAAAATCTACAACTAAAGAATATAGAACAATTATGGGATATAGTTTTATACACTGTTTTTAAATATGGTTGCTAGCGTTTCTATGTGCAAAACGTCCACACTGTTCAGTAATATGTTTAGTGGTAGTAATATGATTAGTGGTATGTTTGCAATTATACAAATAGAACATACTGTATTTTACTGATAGAGAATTTGAGTTAAGCAGCTCTACTTGCGTATGAAAGAAAATATCATTACATTTTGACTTTCAGTAGGCAAACAAGTTACCCAAACTGCTCTTTATGTTTTCCTCCATGGGCAGATAATCCCGTGCGTTCGCTCTGCCAAAGACCTATTGTGCTTTCATGTCGTTTTAAGCCTTTTGAATAAAGTGCGTGAGTTGGTCGGGAGTTAGCCCTAAAATAGCTTTGCCTCTCCGAGTCCTATCCTGGGCAATCGGCAAAGAGATGCGCAGGAGTTTCTCCTGCAGCCTCACAGCTTCTACACTGGTTACAGTATGCTAAGCCCGCGAAGTGCATGTGTTTGTTCAGTGTGCAGAGTCGAGCCAAAGCGGCTGTAAGCATCCTTAGTCTGGCGCTGCTCATAGGGACAGCTTTGTGAAGCCTGTCCTGGTATGGATAAATACCAAGGATTTTACAATGTCTGTTCGCCAGTTGTTTTTTCTTTCTGTGGGAATTTTAGAATTAAATTTGATAGACTGTAGAGCCATAATGACACATTGACTGTCCGATACTATTCCGACCGAGCCATTGGCATGTAAGGAAAAATGCCTTCTGTGCCTTGGATGGTTATTGTTTCGACCTGAAGGGTGGATAGCTCCCTAGGTCAATGAACTCACCAGCGGGTTGCCCGTCTTTCCCAATGCCAATGTCCGTACCACTTAGATTTTTAAACCACCTACAAACCATCGATGGAGGTCTTGCTTGGATTTTTAGATATAGGTTGTAGCAGTATAGGGATGTCTACTTTGTAGTTCCTAGTGAAACTGAAAATAGGCGGGATTTTATCCGCTCTAACGAACGATGGTGCAATGTTTTCGATGTAAGTGAAGATGCCTGTGTGGCCATCGGTTTTAACAGTAAGGCCATTGCATCCACTATATTTTGCCCTGTAGGTTTCCAGGATAGCTTCTGACCATAGCGCCAGGTGCAGCGGAGAGATGCCAAAAAGGTTGTCCATGGCCGCAGTAGGTGTCGAGGACATGACTCTCGTGATGCCCAAGCAAGCAATCCTGTGCTTCCTTGCTCGAAGTGCTTGTTGATTCAAAAGTCTTACTATTCTTTGCAAGTTTGTGCATGTCTTGCAATAAATGTTTCTTTCGGTAATGAGTAGTTATTTATACCGTAAGTAGCCATTCATATTTCCTTGCTAATAATGTGCATTAGTATTATAGATAAATATTTAACAAACTGTTTATTGCTTAGAAACAGATGGGTTACGATTTAATAATTTTTGTTACAATTTTGTAAGAAACTCGATGGCTTCAGTCAGATTGTCATCCTTTAACGCGCAAGCGATACCTTTAAACATACCTAATCTACAACACGATATAAGGCTATAAAATGTTATATTGTCCAATCTTCCGCTAACAGAAAGTATCACACACGTCAAGGGCCAACGGTTAATACTTTGAAAAGTAGATTCTATGGTATCAGCCTAGTAAATTTGATTAATCCTTTGCTTGTAATAATTTCAATATAATTCAAAACGATTTTTTAATACTCGGAAGAAGTACCACAAAGTCGTGGAAAACTACACATTTGGTGTTGGTTTATGTACTTCCACTAGATAAAGGTATCATAATTTTCTAATATATTTACTTTGTAGAATTTCATTCATATTAGGTAATATCTTAATTTATCACTCCTAGTAGCAATATGCCAAAGATAATGTATTAAAAGAAATTTAGAAGTCAAACAGTTAAGCAATCAGTGATGATCAGAAGCGGATTATACCAAATATCTACCTATTCAGTAGCTTCTATTTGTACTCAATCTTGAATGAATAAGCATAATCCTGTAAAATGATTTCTAATTCAAGGTATGGAATAAATTGTATAAATAGAAGTATGTTGTACCTACATATGTATATGTAAGTATGTACCTTCAAAAATGTAGCCTACCGATGTCATCGCGAAATTATGAAATAGAAAAATAATTGATCATGGATATACCTAAGTACGTGTTTATATTCAATTGTTTAGTTTATAAGAAGGCTCGAACGAGGTTATCGCATTGACATACTTATTTCGCGGTCATATTCCGCGCAATGTTTAGGTAATTTTCTTTCTGCTCGTATTACAATATTGGTGAACACATGGAGAAGCGAAAAGCGAGTTCGATTCTTTGATTTTGCAATAAACTATTATTACGACTATTTAATTATTGCTTCACTATTTGGCTCTTCCCTGAGCAATAGTAAACGTTTGGAGGTCATTAAATAATTACGATCGATAATAATATTGTTATTGCGACTAAGATTATATTTAAAATCTGTATTATTAAGAAATGTTGGCCCTTTGTCAAATATGTTGATTAAAAATTTTGCTACATTAATAGTTTTTTACTATTGCAATTCTTGAAAGTTTTATTCTTAGTTAAATTTAATTACCTATGACACAATGTCGATTTTATAAGATTGGTCTAATGTGAAAAATGACGTTATAATTTAAGATGTTTATCAACTGTACAACCTGTTAAAACTGGTTAAAGTTACAATTTTTAAACTTTTAACTGACAGATAGTATAACATTTTGTTAAATTCATCTATAATGGTACAAACGGTTATCACTTTCCCTGATACACGTATATTGATAACAAATTCTATAAATACTAAACCACATATGTACGATGTCAATGAATAGACGTTTTTGTTAGGTTTTATTTTATATATTAGCTTATTTATATTAGAGGTTTAGTTTTGCTGTTATTAGTTTTGCTATTATGTTCCTCAGTCCTACTTTTAGAGATTAAAACTTTCTTCGCGACAAATCGTACAGTCTTATGCAAACATCTCAACACCACTCACACACAAAAAATTCAACTATGTTGTATGGACTACAAAACACATCTACCTATGTACATCTATGCCGTTTTTGACGAAGTGGTAGAAGCTTACTGTTCCAGGTATTTCTTCCTGATTGTTTCATCCATAGCTCTATCATGACGCATAGTGAGCAGCTAAATATTGCTAAATATTTTAGAAGTGAATAGGTTGTACTGCCATTACTGTTTGTCCTTTCTCAACATTCCCACTGGTCTAAGTTTATACTCTCTTAAGGTTTGATTTGGCTCCACACTCGAACCAGTTCAGAATCGTTCTAAACGTGAGACTAAATAAAGGTTATGTTAGATATTAGCCACATAGATAGTATATGATTATGATGGTCTACTATTAGAACTGGTTCTGAGCCGTTAAGAATGCAAAACCAAAACTACCCTTTAGTCATTTCATTATTATTTCGTAACTCGTGTACCAGTTATCAAAACCAGTTACGCTAAAAACTCCAATTTGCTTGCCAATTCTTTTTACGCATTAAGTCGGGTTCTCACGATTTGGGCCCGTCAATTTTTACAATACCAAAGTTATATACGACAAAAATTCGTATGCTGTAATGCTCTGGTTATCAGACACATTCTCCGTAAAACATTTGAATGGGCGTTGTAGGTAATACAAACACTGAACTAAACTTTCTGCAGAATTCAATCTAGGATCTTTTGAACGACATTTCTTTAGACCAAACGCAACAAAGTGCTGGATGAACCTCTGTCACCACTGTCCTGTCTTGCCCTGCCCTGTCTTAATCTACTAGTTTTCTAGATGTAAACCTTTGAGACTTTGGGGATATTAGAAAACGTTGGTTTATACCACTCCTGCAGATAAACCCAAGAAGTTGCAGGTACAAATTAATCAAAAATTCATAGAAGTTCTGGTCAATAAGAGTTTTAGCAGCGGTGCTGTTTGAAAATGTAAGGAGGGCAGTTCTAATATTACAGACTCATATTTATATACTTTTTGTTTAGTTTGGTTTATATTACTACCTCTACTAACCACCTGACTAACGTAGCCTAAAGACTATCATGGGAATAAGGGTTATCGTGCAGTAATAGATTGTGTGTCAATTACTGCTAGCGACATTTATTGTTAATATTTCGAATGAAAAAATGTTATTTCATTAACATTTTCCTCTTAAAACTATTTCAGGTGCAAATGAGATAATATTTAATTCTAAGTTATGCTTCAATTCTTACTAGTGTTTACACATATCTGTGCCATTCAGAAATTCTGATTTTCTTTAATTTCAACACAATAACGGAGAAACGAAATTTTCCAATAAATTATGTGACTTCAATTTATACACTGAAAGGTTCAGGCAAACTTTCGACAGCCGTCATCCTTTTTTCGAAGCACCAGAACCAGTGAGGCGGCAGAAATCACGCAAAGCATTTCTGAGCATAGTCTCAATGGACCCACCGGATACCTACCCCATAAATCAAGAACCTTCACCAGGTTCTCGGATGAACTGGAAAACTTGGAAGACTTGAAAGACTCTCAAACGTTTCAGAACGGGAATTCCCCGACCAAGACTAACCTGACGAGATGAGGGATTATGGAGTGGCAGACACATACCATGGAGCAAATACCATTCTAGAATGAAGCAGAAACCAATTACGTGTTCTCACAGGTTTACTTACCATAATCGTAATATTAATTTTAATGTGCCCTCACCTCGGATAATACATTCCAAGGATATGTCTGAAACGAAATAGAACTACAGGTTTTGTACGTTGAAGTGAGAAAAATTTTTCTTCCAAAGAGTTTTTAATTTTCAAGTTTTAACTGCCGTATAACCAGTTATAATTTCCATGTTTTCTTTATTTGAGCTTCATTAATTGCCGATTGATTCTTCAGATGCTGTGTGACACTCTGTCATTTTACGATTGATCATAGATGCAGAAATGGTTGTAGTTTTGATTTAGAAACCAACTAGTAGAAGATGTATGCTTTTATATACGCCCCTAATGTTAAATAGCTTCACCTTTATTGAGGTTCAGGCAAATTTAGTACCGTTGGAAGTTAATTGCGCTATTTGTGTGTTATAAAACTTCAAAGTGACCAGAACTGCTGGTTTTAGAAAACATTAATAAAATATTATGACTGTATTGATTTTGCGGAGGCTGTTCTTGGAATAGTTTAAGTAAAGTGTTAGTATTTCGTACAATCGTTTCGGGGCCTATTTCAAAAGCAACATTCTGAAATGAAATCCTTTGAACTCAGATGCACAACACTACTTATAATAGCATAAAGACCTATTCAATCACTAAACCATTATTAGAACATAAATATTCAGTAAGGCTGCATAGACATAAACTTGTTATACCTCCAAAAAATAAATTCAGTTGATAAAAACCGAGATTGTTAGACCACCTCTAAAAATACTTTAATAATTTAATAATAAAAATAATTTAATAATTAGATGTAATCTGCACGCTCTCATATATAGGACTCTTAAATATTTTTTGATTGAAAATTTAGGACCATATTAACTGAAAACCTTAACTATGAATATGTGTTCGACTTGTTTTATTCAGAAATGATGTTTAGCTGCTTATCTGAATTTAAAAAGTTAGTCTGGCTAGCAAATACATATAAGATGATTCAAGTCATGATGCAGCAATAAGCACAAGCAATGATGATCGTTAAAATTTTAAAACAAAGCATTTCAGTGTTTGTGTTTTTATTAAACTTCAAATAACTCAATTTTTTCATTCTGCGCTTTTAACATGTTAACTAAATATTTTGTGCGATGTGGTTTTGGCAAATGCTGACCATACTCTCTATTTTCTTGATATAGAACCATGAACACTATCTTCCCTCTGAGAAAGCTCAGTAATAACATGCACTTAGATTTATGAAACTCGTAATTTTCTTCATTAATTAGTTGTGAATCACGGACTAATCTGACACCTGATTTGAAATAGCCATTAAAACATGAAGTTCTTGAGCCACCTTTCAACAGCAGTTAAGTATTTTGGAATTTATTAATTGATTGGCTTATTTTTATAATTTAATCAAATTTGTTCAACTTCTTTATAGAGTTTTTCCAATGGATCGTTTACTAGTCGCAGAAATAAAAGCGGCTGACCATACATAAGAGCTAACCTGTCGCTGCAACGGCACTCCGTTTGAGCAATCATTCACAGTTCGGACATAATTAAGAAAGTTTCATTTTTTACAGTCATGTCCTAACAAAGCCATTGGAACGCAAGTACCTATATAATTTACGCAATAATACCTGCAGTGAGTCCTGAAAAATAATATAGTTTAGCAATCAGCTACACAGAGCATGAGAATTGTACTGGCGCAAACAATCACAAATAATTATGCAAATAAGGACACTACAAATTCAGTTGGATTCCAAAATGATCTTGTATTGTTTAGAAAAACTGATGAATTACTAAATGTCACCTAATAAACTGTATGTAAAGTATACCACACTCTTTGACTTTCTAAAATACAGTCAATATACAAAGATGCATGAAAATGATTTCCTTTGATAAGCTTTTGGTTATTATACGAAGATCATGATTTTTTTTGTACAATTATTATTAGTCATTTTACTTCCTTGGAACTCATCACACCATAACCTAAATGCAGGCTATTCTAGCCCATACTTTCACGTTATTAACATACCAACTTCATTCCATTTCTTAACCCTTTCCTTACCGTAGTTCGATCAACCATAGTAAAACTATTCAAGGGTGCAGTGCGCCAGGAAGTTTAACATTTCTTGATTTTCATTATCAGAATCAGCCAACTCGTTGGATAATAGAATTGTTCTTGGCCTTTTCTGTGACGTTCTGATAAAGGTGTATAATTATTTTATATAACAACAAATATCTGGTTTGACAAATGTTTCATCTATAACTTCGTCTTGTATTTTACACATTTTAATTTTTTGCAAATATTTTTTACTCCAAAATGTAACGCACAATTTTTTTTTGGCTAAAAGCGCGTGTACTCTCATGATAATGGAATTAAGGCAGTGCAGTATCAGTCGGTTTAAGTTCGCATCAGATAGGTGCCACGACTCCGACTAAATACGGCTCTGGTAATGAAAGGGTTAATTTCAAAATTGCGTTGAATGTTTTGTTTAGCATTGCTATGATAGAGGCAATATCTGTAGCATATTTAAGAACACAATGTCCAATGATTTCCAAAAATTTTGCTCGCGTCAATGCAGTAGCTCTACTAAATGTTCTTTGGTAATACTTCTGCGAACTAAATTGCAAATAGATAGTTTTGCTGTTATCGAGTTCATTCTGCGTAGTTCCCACTTCACCATTTTACCAATCACTCTTCGGCATTTTTGGTTCACTAACATTGTGTAGTCCATAAAATGTTGATTAACTCATTATTGATGTTTTACTACAACGGGAAAATTAGTGGATCTACTGATATTATCTAGTAGTATCCCTGTGCCACGGTATAGGTATTCCAAGCGATACTCATCAAATGACGCATCACTAACTGTTGAAAACAATTTCTTCTTAGCTAATAAATAGAGATTATTAATTTAATTGATGCCAATGGAATATAACTTCTGTCTTACATATTATGAATCTATATCTCCTTTACTGAGTAAACATAAAGAAATTATATAATAGCCGCTCATGGTCTATTGTTGGAATCACCCTGCTAACGAGAGTACAATGAAACTAGATCAAGCACTGGCTTCGGATCATGTAGTTTCTGCTTTAACGTTGACTCATCAGCGAAGCTTGACGTGCTCGATCTAATTTCACAGTAGCTTTCTCAGGTCTTCGACCTTCCATGATCCCAGGCCACTGCTCATTCAACGTTCTTTACATGTCGTCATGGTAAGCCGTTAAGGAATCACACTTATCTACTAGCAGATCGAGACATCTACCGGGACTTGCAATCCAAGAATTTCATGTGGTAGATGAATATCTGCTCTAGGATCTCTGTTCGGTAGTATCCCCGGAATGTAAATACTGTTTCCGATCTTTAGCCGTTAAAGAGCATGATATTTAATACAGCGCATCCAGTGGGGTATTATGGAAGGTAGAGAGCTACTATGAAATTTTATCGAGCACGCCAAGCTTCGCTGATGAGGCGAGGTTAAAGACAAAATCACGTGATCCGATGCCAGTGGTTGATCTAGTTTCATTGGACTCTCGTTAGCAGGATTATTTCAGCAATAGACCACGAGCGCCTAGTATAGACATTTTTTTGTGTTTATTATGTGTTTGGCATCCTTCTACGTTTGTTACGTGCCCTTTGATGAGCTTTAAAGTCTTTTGTTCTTTGATACTTTCTTCGTATATTTTTGAGAATATCTTGATCTGTCCAGCAAAGCGTAGATTCACATTGTCCGTACCGTATTGTCCTAACTTTTCTAGCAATCTAAACTGGGATCAACAAACATAAGCGATATCTTAGAACACATTCTTTATCACTCTCAACCTGCGTGTATCACAAAACATTTTTTCATGATATGTCCGATCTAAGCAAATCACGCAAATCAGATAATTACTCCTTTTTTAAATCTGAATATTTTTATTGCAGGCAAATCTGATTACTAAATTGCCTGCATAATATAATGCTAATATATGCACCATTACGCAGAATGTGCAATACTAGTTCGTAAGATTTGCGAAGTATGTGCTTTAATATTTAACACTAAATAGAATATTTGTTAAAAATGAAATTCATAGATACCTGCATACTAACAACAGAAGGTTACTTACAAAAATATGCATTTGCATATAGTCCTTGATCTAATAATGCCGCCTGTTTTATGAGTCTCAACATGTTCTTATATGGTGACGTATTTTTGATCAATTCACCGTTTTACCTGAGTGACTTGGCGTCGTCTATAATTTGCTGCGGTTTCAACAAATACCAGCAGTCCTGGTTGATTTATGAGAGTTTACTAAATAAGGCGACTGCTTTGGTATTTACTTCTAAACCATTCTGATAAAAAAAAAGACTGAGACACAATTAGTATTATTGTAGTAATATTCATACATTATTGGTTATATTTTAAAGAGATCTAAATTTCGGTTAGTGTAAATGGTAGCGATAAGCTTAAAAATGCGAAACTGTAATTTTGTTCACAACGCTACAATATCGTTCTAAAATTAGTATATGAATGCATAAAAACGTATAGGAAATTGCTTATGTTGATAAGAAATTAATGGAGAATGCTGATAAGAAATTAATATTTTTTGTTGTGTAATAACTGTTTAAACTAATACTTTTTGTTTTGTAAAAAGATGAGTTTTGTTTGAGTAAAAACTTTTAACGTCTAATACAATTGTGTAAATTAAATTTGACTATGTTTTACGTGTAGTTAATGCGGAAATAATCTTGATCATGTTATTCTCAAAGTAGTGAAGTTAATTGTATTCTTAACGCAACTTCGATAAAGTTTTATATTAAATTAAATAATTATTTCTTGCTGCTCAACTGTTTAAATTAATGATTGTATTATTTTTCCCATTTTTGATAGTTAAAAATAATAGGGCATGTATTGTTTTAATTAATTAATTAATTAATCTAGACGTGATAGTTCCCTATGGCGTTTTGTGTGTATTGTGTATATGCACAATATGATACGACTTTTACATGAAACTATACAGGGTGTTCCCTAAGGTAACCGCCATAATTAAATCATGTGTTGCAGGGATGATTCTGATCAAAAAAAATCGTGTACATCATAGGCCAGTTCCCTTTTGTTTTCGAGATATCGATAAAAGAAGACTTGTTCACCAACAGACACTTTATTGAGAAACTGCATAATAACATAAACAACTAATATTGTAATAACTGCTCGAATTGTTCCGCTGCGCTTTCCAAACATGCTGCTAGTCTGGCTCAAAGACTGCAGTCTACTAATTTTGTTATCAATTCTTCCCGCGTGTCTCGCTCACCATTTTTTATAAACACGAGATTTAAGGCAACCCCAAAAGAAGTGGCGTAATATCAGGGGAACAGCCTTGGCATAAGGCGTCCTCTTCCTGTTCAACGTTCAGGAAAATTTTGTTGTAAATATTCAGTAACTTCCCTACCGAAATGCGGTGGAGCACCGTAGTGTTGATAAAACTTCCCGTGTCGAGATTCTAGTGGAGTATTTTCCATGTATTGTGGGAAATTATTCTCCAAAAAATGGCGATAATACTTGGTCGTAAGACGTTCTTCAATAAAATGCGGCCCAATAATGTGATTATTTAACAACCACCCCTATTCACAGAGGAACGATGTTGGTGATTGCCCACAATTACATGATTTGGGTTTTGATGGGTCCAATTGTGAGAATTCCTGGTATCGTTTATACTACATCCAAATGATCCAAATGATTATGCAATCATTGGCAAAATTGCACGATTGGGCGAGTTCCCTTGCAGTAAATGATTAACTTTCTGAAGATGGTAAGGACAAAGTCCATTTAGATCTAACATTCGCCACACCTGAGTATCTATGACGAATACCGGTCACTTGACAAATTCTGCGTATACTTGTGAATAGGTTATTCTCGACTTCGTCTAGGACAACTAGCTTGCTGAGTACTATCAAATTCTCTTTCGACCCTTGAATTGGGAGAAGATCCCGTGTCTCTCCAATACTGAAAGACATTAAAAAATGTCGTGTAGTGTTTATATTTACAAAGAAAGGTAGCATAATTTCATTTACCAGTCGACATCTTAGTTACATTTAACTACAAATCTATGTATGTATATACAACTGATGTATTGCCACCTACATAGCAACATTTGATAAATACAGAAAGTTTGCATTGAGCTCATTATTTGCGTCATCCTTTTGTGTTCATTTTCAAGTCACACCCTAATTATTGACTGAATAGCTCATGCTTCTCCGGGCACTTGTAATAATTGATTGTAGACGCGATCTGTGTCGAAAAGGCGCATATTATGCGACAGAGGCTACTTACAGCTGCTTATTATTGAGTTGTGTTGTAAAAATCGTACTTAATTTATAAGTACACTTGCCCTAAGGCGGTTTAATACTCCATTTGATATATAACATAATCGTAGTTTGGTATGTTATTAATGTATTTGTTATTAAGATTTGTTTCCTGAGTAACTAGCGTACGAAGAATCGAGGACTAATGGTTTATCATGTTGGGTTAAAAATGATCATGTACAATGATTACTAACTTTACAAATATATATGCTTGTGTCTAACTGTATGTAGAACATATTATTATTCATCATTGATCTATTTGTCGAATACTTAGGTGATAGCACGCTTACAAGGCTCAAATTGCAGCTTACATATAGATAGGAGTTATTTTTGTAAATTTCTTTCTTTCTTGCCAAGTAAAATCAAATTATAAGGTTTGTGAATCAACGAAGTTGTTGTCGTTTTTTATCCCACTGCAATTTAACAGTATCTTTGGAAAATTGCGGAACGGAAATTACATAATACTGTGCGTAGTTGTTGTAATATTACTATTTGTTAGTTATAACGGCTTTTGTGCTTACATTTATGTTTGTATATTATCCCATTTGCAAGCAATTCTACGAAATATGAGGTTCAAATCTGACAGAGAAAGCAGACTTGAGCGAATTAGATTCAAATAGGAAATGAACGCCAATGCTTACATATCTTTGTATAACACAGAGTGGGAACTTTACCAAATAACATTAAAATTTGTTATGGAAACACAAAAAAATAAGAGAACGTTTACAAAATTACCAACTACTAAATTCCAGCTACAGCAGCATACACTTAAATAACGTTATAAACAGGTCATTTTATGTAGCACATGACAATCTATTTCTTGGCAACTTTTAAATGTCAAGTATTCCTCAAATTTGCCATGCCATTCAGCTATTTGAACAGATTTTATTCATTATGCTGCTGAACGTTTGTGTGTGAAAACAAAGCAGGAAATGTTCTAGTAAGAGGCTATAATAAACGGTTAAAGTAATGATACCGTGATTGACATTTTGTTATATTACCTGGTCTTTAGTTTGTTACAATGTTAAACCTGAAATGTTTTGTGTAATTTCAGTTGCTACGTGCTAGGATAGTTTTCTTAAAAAAATTGTAAAAAAAAGTTAAAAATGAAGATGTTACCGCTAAACCGGCGTATGTAAAATTGTTTTAAATTGTTTCGTGTACATAACACGAAATAGTAGGTACATATTTCAATCATAGTATTTGCTCTGGCAACCTGTGTAGGAATTATTGCAAAAAGAGGCTGCAAGAATAGGAAAATAAATTAATATAATGACTGTTAGCCAAGCTGCTATCAGAGCAATTGTGAACCCTATTACTAGATCGAACTAGTTAGGGAATGTAAACGATCCCCTAATATTCTGCCACAGTATAACAAGAGTAGTATAGTAAGCGGGCTACTGTGACACTTTTTGCTGAGTCACGATGCCTATCCTGTACATAACCTTGAGCCTGGGTGCCTCTTTAAGGAGCTCTAATCTGGCTGATAAAGTTCTAAAAGTAGCTGCTCAAGGTTAGAGGTTATCAAGGACAACGTGGGCTGTGACGTATATTTTGGCGGGAAATTAAAATTTTAAATTAAAGGTTGGTAGCGGTAATTTTTGAATGTTGTTAGCGTGCTCTATATACGCGGGAAAATTTGAAAGTCTGTTGGCGGCAAATTTAAAAATTGTTGTTAAGGTTGGCGGTGCCAAATTTAAATTTTCAGAAAACATACTCTGGTCTAGTTTTGACTTGTCTGAGCCTGCCCGAATGATTGTTAGTGTTATTGTTACTGAAGTAATAGAAATAAAACATATGTATACCTAAATGGACAAAAATATATTTTATTTGTAATAGCAGTCTTTTTTTTGCTGGAGTTAGTGCGTTCTTCCTGCCACGGTTGGTTGTAATGGTTTTCACATGGTAAACATTTTCGAAGGTGCTGTTGTTTTTCCTTTGGTATTGAGTCCCGTTTTTGTTTTAATGAATAAGGTAGTAGGTACTTGTTCTTGAAGGACATCAATTGGAATGCGTGAAATTATCGATTTCTTGATATTAGCTAACGTTTTGTGTTTATAGGTTTGTTTCAAAGCCTTATTCATTGTATTAATTTCATTAGTTGGATTAGCTTTAACTTTTTTTTTTATTTCACACTAAATTTCATTCACTTATAATATCGTTTTTTAATAACTTCACTTTAATGACTGCAATCAATTATTCGACAAAATTTATTTAACAAAATTTGGTACTTATTAAAGGAAAAATTATTTTAATATATGATCGTAATGTTTTTGGATTTACCTTTCTGTGATATTAATTTTATACTTTTTAATTTTCCGACACTATTCATTTGACACCCTGTATATTGAACAGAATGCTAAAGATTTAGTGGAAATCTTTAGAGTATAATACTTACCAACCCTATCTTATTTTCACCTTGTCAAACGCATTCAGTTTTCAAGTTTCAATGGCTAATAGCGAAGATAACTATTTATGTTTATATATTTTAAGCTCTATAGGCCTTGCAGGCCATGAGTTGACGTCTTTTTTATTTCTTTTAACATACATATTTAGACGCTATATAAAATTGATGCTAGCAGCTTCTTGTCAGGTCTCTAATTTCACTAGCGTTTCCTCCGTAATTCTGCTCTAAATTCTTCTTCTCTCCAATCTGTTTTTCCAATTTTTTTTGGAGATCGTCCTGAACGCTATCGAACCAGATTCCTGCTTAATATTTCTTTGGGTATTCTATCTTTCTCCACTCTCTAAATGTGCCATCTAATACGTTGTTATTCTCGGTTTTTCATACAGGTTTTCCAATTTTCTATTTATTCGTTTTCTCCATATATCCTCCATATATCGTTCGGATGACTATCATTCTCCATAAAAATATTGTTGTGAATCTTCACAACGGTCTGCTACTCCGATCATAGGCCAAAGATTTTTGGGCAGATTGATCGACAACACAAATCATTAATTTAAGCAGAGGGCAGTGACCAGTTGCAGTACAAGTAATTTATTGCGCCGCATTATTTGGTATACTTATCCAGAGTAACTAATATACACAGCTAATACAATTATTCACTACAAATCACTACTTGTGGATCAGGTAGGGCAAGACAACTTAAAGGAACTATTCCCTCTATAAAATAGTTTTTGGTTTTCTAGTTCCAGTTTCTTTCGTCGTTTTCCCATATTCTTTCCATTGCCCTTTTTTTGCTTCTAGACCACTAAATGTTTTACTTTGTTTCTTTCTTTTTCATATACTATTTGTTCTGCGAAATATGTTTTCCATGCTTTTTTCTGTAACTTGACTTGATATCTTACTTCATTTGGCCACTGTTTTATTTTTCTCTTCTTTTTATGTTTGCAACATGTTTGATTGTAGTTATTATTGCTTTAAGCGTATTCCAAATTTCTTCAATTAATTTCTATATTTTCTACTTTTTCGCCTAAACTGTTCTGGTATCTTTCGACAATAACTTTACTTCTTAATTTCAACATTCTAATTGAACCTTTTTGGTTTTCTTTCTTTATATAAGAATGAATATTTCTTGATTTCAACCTCTTTTTTTATTCTTGACATAACCACGAAGTGGTAGAATAGCTTTATAAGAAAACAGGTCAAAGAATTCTATAAATGTATAAGAAACAAAAGGAGGCAGCACGAACAAAACGGAACAATTTTCTGTAACAATAAAAAGGTATATTTGGTGGGAGGTATAAAGGACAGTTTGAAGCGATGGATGGAATATTTTAAGGAGGTGTTTAGGTGTCGGAGAGTCGAGTAGAGAAGGAAGTAGGTGAACCACGGAGAACAAGTATTACTATGGCGGCGCCAGCAGAGGAATTGGAGACTAAACAGGGCGGAAATGCAAATGTTAATTTTTGACAGAAAGATGCTGAGAAGAATATATAGCGGGAGAAAGGTAGGTGACCAGTGGATGAGAAGAACGAACAGTGAATTGAAGCAGGTGTATGATGAACCTTGTATTACTAATGTAATAAGATCTCAGAAGATGAGGTGGCCACGGCATATGAAGGGACTGGATGACAAGCAACCAACCAGATAAGTTTCGATGGGAGGTGTGAGCGGAAGAAGAGAAAGAGGCAGACCTAGAATGAAGTGGCTTCAAAAAGGGCAGAGAGACCTGGAGGCAGCAGGAATCATGGACTTGGGTAGGTTATCGCAGAACAAGGAAAGCCGGCAAAAATTATCCAGCAAACCCTTGGGCCTTCTTGGCTCGGAGATGGAGATATGTATAACCACAAAGTGATCACTACATATTTCCAGTCCTCTTCTTACTTTTGTCTCAGTCACAATTCTCTTACACTAATCCTTTCGCTGCTTCTAATGGTTCTTATTATTTGATGTATCATATTCGTTTGGCCCGTGTACCGCTATTATTGTTCTTGTTCTGTTTCTTTCCTTTATCTGTAATAGTAATATGTATCAGTGAATCATCATATGATGATAAAATCTAATTTAGAAACACAATCCAACTAGAAAGCCATCACATCTATATCAAGAATAATGAATCAAGTACGCTATCATTCAGTCGTTTACTACATATTTCTAGCACAAAACAGTAATACAAATAAAAAGTTAATAACCAATAAATTTTGTATAGTAGCTTCCAATTTTTTTTTTCAATAAGAAGGTGTGTTGATTAATACATAGAGAATCAAACGTTACTCGTCGTACTAAGTACTAAGTATATACTTCGTATTATCTATCTTTAGCTCTTAATTAATACGATTTTGTTTGATATATGGTATGTAATCAATCAAACAAATATACTTAAAAAATTGACGTAAATGAGACAGGCGTGCGAACAATTAAACTCCACTTAAATAAACGTGGCGTACCAGCAGTGATGGTTAGATTTTTATTTAGAAATTAAACATATCATGATCGAATATTATATTAGGTGTCAAAGTTCTGTGTACTCCCTAATTGGTAGATACATATATCCATATATGTATGTATCTTATCTGGACATACATACCAGTTATATTGTAACTACATTTTCATTGGAATTCAAATGAATACTAGCAAGACTAACAGTTATACATCTACAGTTTCACCCATTACACAGCTCACTTGCAATCGTTATATTCAAAAGTTTTATAAACAGTTACCGGCCGCGTATATTCTCAGTAATAACTGTTAAAGTAAATACTAACTTCCTAATTGTCGTAACAAAACATCTAAACAAAAGATAATTGGATGATACGACAAGATGTTCAATGTTTATAATTAAAATACAGTTGTAAGAAATCAAATTTACGGTCAAGGTTATAGCGATTCCAGGCTTTTACGAGATTGCTTTGTATTATAATTGATTTAGATATAGCAATTATTAGTAGAATAATCTGCATATGTTCTTCTCCCTGTGGTTATGATTTAGGTCTTCGTCTTTTATTATATAAATGTATGAAAACAAGCATAAATTATTGTTCATTATCCTGTTATATCGGGTTAAACCAGATGACTCAAGACAAGAAAGCAGTTATTTACTCTATGTAGACTGTAACGCCGCATTCTAGCCTTTCGACTTTTTTCATATAGTCTACGATTAGTGCTTGCTTTGACTGCAGACAACTGTCGTTAACACTTGAACTGGTGCAGAGAACGGCAGCATTGGGAAGCGGAATTGCATAATGTCGTCTTCAGCGACAAATCGTCATTCTGTCTAGGTATGCACGATGACCGTGGAAGGGTACGACATAGAGAGCGACACGATATTGGCTTTGCTGTAGAGAGTCATATACACAGGACGGTTGGAGTAATGGTTTGGGAGGCTATTGCTTATGGTACCCGATCATCACTTCTGTTTATGCGGGGCAGTATGACAGCTCCTCTTTATGTTGCTGTCCTACGAACCACTTTACTACTACCTTATCTAGATGGCCGTCCACACGTGCTTTTTCAGCAAGACAATACACGTCCTCATATTGCTCGTCGAACTATGGACTTTCTCCAAGAAGCAGGCGCTAATGTTTTGCGTGGCCACCCCGTTCCCCGGATTTAACCCCTATCGAACATCATGAAGAAAAGACTGTCCACTTTGCACTATCCTCCGCAGTTAATCAACGATGTTCAAGCTGCTTGGAACGAGATGCTAGAAGCAGATATCGATCATGTCATTTTGTCGATGCCTAGACGTCTACAGGAGTGTACCCGGCTACGGTGTCGCCAAACACATTATTAATTTTTTTGTGTGTTACATGTTAATAAAATTTCTTGGCAATGTTATCGTCTCATTTCTGATGTAAGACTATCGCATTGCCAAAAAATCAAGTTAAACAAATGATTCCTTTTGGGTGTAACATTTCTAATATCACTTGTGTATATATATATATATATATACAAGAAATCGCCTGTGCTTTAAAGAAAAATACAGGATATAGCAGATTGTCACAAAGTTTTTGACAACATCACGAAATTGGAGTTGGAGAATTTACACAAATGTGATATAAATTGTGGATACAGGTATCAATTAATCTTAAGACTAGAAGTTAGTAGTCTTTAACACCAGCCTGTAAGAGTAATATGCTATAGTGGCTGGGTTAGCTCTGAGGGATTTTTGAATAGCTTTGGTATAGAAAAACTTCCAAGAAGATTTTCTTTTCATTGTTCGATAACAACTCGTCACATTTGCATCCATACGTCATGGCATTGAGTCATTGAAGAGCTGAAAGAACTATAGTGCTGCTGCACAGAAGGTCGTACAGATTTTAGACCTCTATGTAGTTGCTTTATAGAACGGTAATATGGCGAAAACTGGCACCAGATACCAGATAAGTATCCGAAATAGAAGTTTGTGGCGCTGCCCAAGTTGTGTTTAGTAGGTATATTGATACACCTATGAACACTGCCGGGCAAATATAATAAGTAAGATAAACAGTAACAAGTTGCTCAATTTAGATTAGGATAGAAACAATTTATTTACAAAGTTATCAAGTGCATTTATGCATCCTATTGGGTATGATTGGGGCTATAACAATACAACCCATTGGATTACATAAAAAATAGGAAACACTGTAAGTGTGATTGAAAAGGATGGTAGTACAACGTTCGTACTAGTTCTTAATAAAGTTTGCTTTTATTTTGTCAGTAATATTAAAATTTGTGCAGTTAATATCTCACAAGGGGAACACCAGGGTTGTCCGACACAGATTTTAATGAATCTCAACTATGTTATAGAAAAACGTTCCCTGAGTACCCAGGTACGAGGTTTTATCCTAACGCGCCCTAGTTTCTGAGAAAATCAACGTTATTTGGCGCGTTTAATGAACGCGCTAAGTTCATTCCTTTATATCGATAATGCTAGTTTCTCAATAAATACACCAGCGTCACAGGTTTAGTTGCTATCAACTGGGCTAGTGGTGTACGTATTGAGAAACTAACATTATCGATATACAGAAATGAACTAGGTGCGTTGATTCAACGCGCTAAACAACGTTGGAACTAGGACGCGCTAGGATAAAAGCTCGTATCTATGTACTCAGCGAAGGTTCCTCTAACGTAGTTGAGATTCATTAAAATCGGCGTTGGACAACCCTGGTGTTTGCCTTGTTGGTATTAATATGATGGCAATCGCATTTTTTGAAAAATTAGGGTTTTTTGAGTAAAACCTCCGGCGATTATTTGTAGTATCACAATATATCGTTACAAATATTCTAGTAGTCGAAAAAAATACTTGTACGGCTTAATACAGCTGAGACAGAAAAGCAAATGCTTCTGGACTCTTGTCTATGTGTTGCGTATAAAACGTTTTCTCTGCTTCTTTTTCATGCAGATTGTTCGTTTTGAGATTTTAAATAGGAAATCTAAGCCTGATTAGAGCTTTCACTTGCTGGAAATATTAAGGTTAAGGCTAAACTATCCTGCCGTGGAACCGACAAGCATCAGATAAAAATTGATTTTGAAATTGCTGTACTAATGTATAAGCCACAGAAGACGAGTTCTAACAAGCGCGTTCAATGCCAGATCAACATTGACCTGAGTTCTATTTTTTCAATTGTGTTGTAAAAGTTAAACAAAGCATATACTTTTAGGCAAATCAATAAATCTATTTATTTCCAATATTTGTCATATGTTATTACGCCGCTTCTATATGTAGAAGTTATATGTAGACAATTTTATTGATGAAGTAGGTGGCAAGAAAGATCTATTACGACTAAACGAAGTACAGCTATATAAGCAACTTATTTTCAGGCAACGTATGAATCATTTTCTTAAGAACGACTAATTTATTATTCCTGAAATCTATAGCATGCTGCATTGTACAAGCAGTTGCATCTATGTATGTCGAATTTTTAGTAAATCTATACAAGCAACTCACTTCACTATGATTTTTAAGAATGTCAAATATTTTGTCAAGCTTCTCTCTTTTGTATTTTCATTTCTTTCTTTCAATGCTCTGATAGCTTTCAAAATTAAATTGGTACCTTACCTTCTGCCTAGAAACACCTTTCATTTTACTTTTATTCCCATGTTATTCGTTTGGTGATTTTTTTAGAACTGGATACAGCTGGCGTATTATGGGACAATCGGTAGATACATATATACAACCCTTCTAAGCTTCTGTTGTTACTACTTAATCAGTGCTTTCAGCAGACGTGATCCTATGAAATCAATGGTGACTTTGATATAACCAATGGTTTGAAGCAAGAACTATATGCAAAAATAAATTTTCGTTTAACGGCATTGTTCAATAATTTCGGGTACGTGGTCCACTAATATGTAGGGAACTTCCTCAAAAAAAATCAAAACCTCTTATTGATATTAGTCTTCGAGCTTCCAGTCCAGCTGTCCTGCTACGTTGATATCGTTGTTTATAATACCGTCTATTGGTTAGTGTATACCTTGTTATCCCAGTAACAAATGCTGACAAAAAATACAAGCTTTACACAGTTTTTGTTTGTTGTCAATAATATTTCTATTACTAAGTTGCGCTGACCAAAAGAGCAAAAAGGAACAAGAGGTGTTTTTAATTGACTACGGCTATGACGAATTGCAACCGGCTTATTTTTTTGTTGTAAATTGGAAGTTGAGAATTGAGAATCCATAACTTGTGCGGTAGCTACACAACTTTATATATGCTCTAGCTCTAACGTATAAAAAGTACTTTCCAACTACATTGCAACAACTAATTAGAACTCTAGATCACTATCACCCACAGGACACCAAACACTTGGATA
>SMLS01067695.1:0-29038 GCA_004785975.1 Popillia japonica
ATTAGTGTAATATATCTAGATTTTAACGGTAAAATTTTGTACATACCTTTAAGAGTTTTCTTGCAGTACTCAGGTAAAATGAGGTACCCAGGCATTGTTTTGGTCCCCAACAGGCATACCAAAATATGCCCTATAGGCTTCACACATCCTGACAGATGCCTCCACTGAATATTTTTTTGTCATTGTTTTCATAAATTGGCCGCAGATATAGCAAAATGCGTGCGCAAGATACTTGCCACCCCGTGATGCCATCTCAATAGAACGTTTGTAAATCGACCGTAAGCTTTACTTTACAGTGTGCGGTTGTATTAACTGCTCGACAGTCGTATAATATAGTTTTTGTCATGCGCAGAAGTTTCCGACACCGTAATCAAATACCAAATACAGTATATGCTTGGGAAATACGTATATTTCTAATTGGCGCTTTCCTATTCACAAAAGCAAAGTTTGTGGGAAATAACTGACATTTTACATACTTGTGTGACATCAGCAATTGGGAAATGGTGCCCAGGAATGTATCCCGCACTTAGCCAATTGAACAATTAGAGGAATTGACGTATAAAAATTGTCAAAATATACTCTGTAGTTCTCATTATGTGGTACGCTCCTGCATAAACGTATGACAATATTTGCACTGGAACCTAAATCTGGTTCTTCTGGTTTTCTATACTTCGGATTATTTTCGTCACCGGTGTAAATTTCAAATTTGTATGAAAATCTGTCTGTCCCACAAAGCACACACAATTTGTATCTCCATTTCTGTGGTTTCAACGGTAGATAGATGTAGTGTCTGGTTTTGTTGCACATAGTTGTTCGTCGATCCCAAGATATTGTTGTATTGGGACATATTGAAATTTATCATTCAATTTGTTTATTGCCGGCCGTAATTTATGCACTCGATCGTGATCCGGATCATCCCTTGGTTTCATTTTTGTGATGTCATTAAAGTGCAGATATTGTCGGCTTTTAACAAGTTGTTATAGCTCATGACTTCTCTGATTTTGTCAAAACCAAGTGTGGAGAACCAGTAACTTCTTACTTCAGGCATTAGCACTAACGACATATACATATATACAAATTCCACGATGTTTGTTTAAATCTTTCTCAGTTATTTTGGCAGGTTTACTGGGATCTTTTTGTACGGAGAATAGACTACTTTGCTCTACTATTGTTAAAATGAGTTCTTTCTCAAAAAAATATTTAAAGAAGGACTGCTCAGATTATCTATATCTGGTGGAAAATTTGTTATTCCTCGGAAAGTTAAAGCGTTGTCATCTATAACCAAATTTTTTTTTTTCGCCATAAAATATTTTATATCTTTCTTTTAGCTCTTTTGCTTCTTTCTTAGGATCCGTCTGTATCTGTTGCAATTATCGCTAGCTTCAGCAAGCTCACTTCATTCGTTTTCTACTTCCTCTTCATTTCTTCTTCTAAGTATTCTTCGTTATTCTCCATATTATTATCTTCAATCACTAACCCGTCTTCAAACTCAATAGGCATAGCTAATATAGAATTTCTAATTTCTTGAATGATTCTTCGTTGCTCTCCTTTGTGCGATTGTATCTTGCAGTTCTTCCTGTCGCAGGGTAAGTCCGGCAAATACGCCCCATATTTGCTTCATAATTAAATTCTTTCAGAAAACTAAACCAAGTGTGAGAATTTTTGCATTATATTAAACTTTTTAAATGTATCATCGGATTTAGATTGATACAGCGTCACATTCCGACACCAGTAAAAATTTTAGATCGATTAGAAAAACACGTTAATAGGGCGTTGTCTCCTAAGCTGTCAGAAAAAACGCCCCAACCAAAATTTTGCCTTGGGGAAAACGCACCAGTAAAAATACATTGGTAATTTGATACTATTGTTGAATGTAATTGTCAAAATATCGAACAAAATTCCAAAATCAAGATATATTCATCATTTAATAATTTTTGTTTAAGTAACATGCCCTTTTTTGCAATGAGTTGCCGCTTCGTTCTATTTTCTGGAGAGGTGGAGACGGTTGTCGATTGCTTTCTTTTGCTTGTATTACGCGGTATTTCTGGGAGTGGATGAAAGTCATCGAGAAATTTAGTAGGTGATTCTTTTTCCTCTTGTGTGCGACTATCTGCATTAGTGAAACTTCGATGGAGATTGGAATTCGGATCAACATTCTAAAGATTATTGTTGTCATTGGGAAGAATGACAGGCTCGTGGTTTTCTGGGGTGGACGCTGGACCAGGACAACTTTTCTAGATGGTTTTTTTTTGTAGGAAGACTTCTTTAAACCACTTCATGAACAATTCTGTTGTAATATATGATGATTTCTTGTTCATGAAAATGTCCGAGCGCGGAGGGAGTCCGTTCATGAACTCCAGCTTCTTGTACGTTCCCTTCAGGATCAGTAGGGGAGGCAAGAAAGATCCTTCTGCATTACAGTACGCTGCCACAGTCACATTTTCCCCTTTTTCTGAACTAGTAACAGTGTAGACGTCTTTGGAACCTTTTGTAGCCACGACTTGTCCTGATTTATTGTTTACTTGCTGGCCAGGTTCGTCCATGTTATATATTCTGCCCGGTTTATCTAGTAAATTGTTATCGGTCAATACTTTTAGCAGTGTAGAAAAGTATTCTTCTATATCCTTCCTATTCATACCATGTGCTTCTGCCAGTGACAGATTTTTATTTGTACGAATAAAACCATTGAACCAGTCGCACCCTGCTGATTTTGGTCTATGAGAAAAGCGGTGTTGAATGCCCAGCTTCTCTGCAAACTCATAAGTCATTTTTCTCACGTCATTTCTATCAGGAGCGAAGCCGATTTTTTCCAGAGCCTTAATGGTTGACTAACCTAGTCTCGTGTTCTGCCCAGCGACCTAGTGAATACTATTTTGACGTAAATATACATAATATAAAAGTATATCGATCAGGGGAACAGACAAACAAAGCATAGCATTTTACAATTATATTTCTAAATTTGACTAACTATCACAAAACAGTGTTGTACTCTCGTAGAGATCCCAGAGCAGACGTAGTAGTTGAGTATAGTTATGTGAAGGAACTTGAGCCGCTATAGGGGATGATTGGAATATCCGTATTGTGACTGACTTTGATAGCGAGATTGTTGGTTTTGTAGACTTTTATATTTTTTTAAAAGGACCAGCATTTCTGTCTTTAAATCCAGCTTAAATTCTTCACGTATTGTCTTAAAATATGGTACAAGTAACAACAAAAGTTTCGATCGGAACTATTGTCGTCGGCGTGGGAAAAGTTTCTGCTGATGTTGTTGAGAATTTCCTGTTCTGCTTTTTCAACAGACGAGATTTTACATGTTTTTTTCTTATTAGGTCCTGCAACAGGAATAATTACGTTTAAGCTATCTTCCTCTTGAGGAACTGGTTTCGTTTCAGCCAAAACGGAAAGAAATGAAAGTTGCTGAAAATATATATATTCTTTTCTACTTGATGCCCCAGAACCAGTCTTGAGAGTCCTTTGTTTATTTCGTTCTCTGGAATAGGAATCGCGAAGGCTTTTCCATTTTCGTTGTAGTTTCGTACAGCAGCTGAAACAAAAGATTGCCCGTTAGTTTCTAAAAATCGCTTCTTTAAGAAAGTATATTTTTTTCAGATATCTTTCAGCTGGATGTACATTCGGCGACTGCGAATTTGTTTACCGTTGTGGCTCAAGTACTGCGGGAAAAATTGTTAAAAGAAACATGCCAAATTATTTGAAATCAGTTGAAGGATGTTTGCTTGGCACATCTCTCTGAGGAAACATGGACAAATATAGCTGATGCATTTGAAAAATATGCTAACTTTCCCAATTGCTTAGGAGCAATAGATGGGAAGCATATCAAGATAATTCAACCTCTGGATAGCGGGTCCTTATATTATAAGTATAAGAACTTTTTCTCCATGATATTACTTGCTGTATGTGACGCAAATTATATGTTCGCATTCGTTGATGTTGGATCGTATGGCAGAGTATCAGATTCAACTTTGTATAAAGAAAGTGTACTACAGAAAATAATATAAACTCATCTTTAAAATTAACGCACCACACACCCAGTTTTATATAATGTTTACAAAAGTGTTTGGTTGGTGAATTATTATAATAATATCGTTAAGGGCAATTGAATTAGAGATAACTACATATTGATTTATCAACTACATTTTTAATAGAACCTTACAAATAAAAATAAGAAAGAAGATCTATAAATAAAATTAATCCTCATCTGAAGAAAAACCAAAAATATCGTCCTCTGAATCACTGTTCAAATTTATAATAAATTATTCGCAGTACTGGTCCATAATATGTTCTTTTCTAATGTATTCACTTTCAACATTTTCAACGTGTTTGCAAACACTGAACCTGTCGTCCGGTGTAATTTTCGCAAATTCTTCAATTGCCAGTTCCTGCACATTTCGACTTGCCACTCTATTCTTCACAATACCCCATATTTTTTCTATGGGGTTCAATTCGGGGTGATAAGGTGGCAACCTTAAAACAGTATGTCCCTTCTCCGCCAATATTGCATCTATACTATAGTTCGTATAAGGTTTATTCATTTTGATTAACTTGTATAGTTCCGGTTTCGTGAAGTCATCTTGGTAATGTATGCCTCTCTCGTTAAGCCACTTAATCATATCGGATTTCGTAGTTTGGGAGGTAGGATGTTTTGTTGATGTTACATTACGGTAACTACCGTTATCTAAAACTAGCACCGAATTTTCTGGTAAGTTTGGTATTAACTTATTTGTCACCCATTTGCAGAAGTTTTCGTAATTCATGTCATGATAGTCGCCTGTTTTTTTTTTCCGGATGGAAAAACTAATAGGGCATTACTCACAAACTTTTGTGCACCACCTTCAACATTAATTATATCAATTAAAGTTTTCTATTATAAACTTTAAAACATACCTGCATGTGATATAATGAGGCGTTTTCCTTTTCATATTGGGCACTTAAGGCCCAGATTAGACTTATCTCCCCATTGATATGACGTTGTGTCCAGCATGGATGTAAGTTTCATCTAGAAATGATATATTCAATATATTTCTATAAAAATTGAATTTTAGCTTCACCTGTATAAATAATGGGACGGTTCTGGCGACGATAATTGGTTACTCTCCTTATGTAAGAGGCCCTTAGCTCACGTATATCATTACGTTCCATCAAAACGTTCCTATTGTCCTCGGTTTTCTTCCATCTATTATGTAGAAACAATATATGTATAATAAAGAAATCTTTATGAAGTTATTGTAATACTAACCTGAAGCCCATTTGTAATATTAATTTTCGGAAAGATGAGCGTTTACCTATAAAACCTATTGTTTCGTCGTCCTTTATTTTATTATATACAGAGCTTATTGTCAGCCTTACTTTGTCTGTTGCATAAAAATTGTAAATGGTGCGGCGGATAATTTCTTCTCTACACTTATCCACGGTACATTTTGGAGAAGTTCTTGGAGTACTCACTTTCGTCGGCAAGAAACTCGATTTTTTCCCTCTTCTATAGCTTTCCCCTCACGTATAATACGGCATATAGTTGCTCTAGTTGCCTCTGCAACTGTGTCCAAAATATTCGCTAAAAAATACATTATATATATCCTAACAATATTCTTTGCTTAAATATATAAATAAAAAAATTGATAAGTATGTTCAATTGATTAAAAGATAATTTACCATCAATATACAGGGTGTAACAAAATAAGTGTAAAACATTTCAGGGAGTGATTCCTCATCGAAAAAGAGATAGGGTCTTTCATATAAAGAAACTTCATTGGAAGATCCCTTGTTAAGATACATCCCCTTAAAAGAGGTACATAAAATTTGTTTTACAATTTTTCTCACAAACACTAACAATGTAATTTATTTGGTTTACCCCCTGGTTGTAAGGGGTGGAAAACGTAACCCCTAAAATTTATTTCCAATGTAACTTTTTGTCTTATTATTTGTTTACCATTTAAAAATTTATTTCCAATAGCTTGTTTCATTCTAAACAAAAAATGTCTCTTGAATTTTTTGCCCAAAATTAATCAGTTCGCAGCAAAAAATTATTTTACGAACAACTACAGAGATACATCGTCATAAAACGAAAATGGAAACCTAATTTATTTAGTAGGCCGCTATTAGTGATAGTGACAATTAAATTGGTATCACGCTGTCAGTTTGTAAATTTTTGAAATTGAATTAATAATTGTGTGTCGTTGTTCTTAATTTGTTAGTTTAATAATTCAGTTGTTATTAAAATGGCATACACAAATGAGGAAATGGCTGATATACATTACGTTCACGGTCTGTCGCAGGAGAATGGGTTAGAAGCTTCTAGAAGATATGCTGAAATGTATCCTCAACGACGGCTTCCTTCGCATAGAATATCCACATGTATCTGAAAAAAGTGACAAAAACTTTATGTTGGAAGGTAAACTTTTTATATACTTCAACAGTCAAGTTCCAATTTCACAACTTCCTCTGTTACCATTAATTTCTGTGCAACAGAAACAAAATGCTTTATTAGGTGCTGCGGCTTCGTATACCGTCAAATTATACATAATTAGTTTTCGCATATAATAAGTCAAAGATGCCTCAGATGACGGAATTTGAAGTACACTTTGCAAGTCAAAGGTAACTGACATGAACGAGTTATCATTTTCAGCTCTTTCTTTATCTGCTTTTTTCGCTTCTTGTGCTTGATATTCTTCTTCCAAACTAACTTTCACGTCAGCGCTAGCTTGGTGATACTTGACACAAGTGACACATTGGTCTTTTTTGGGATGGAAAAAAGAAAGGTTGTACTGCGTGCATTTCTGTGTGTAATGACTCTCCACGGTCGGAAAACTCCCTATATGTGCTCTTACCGCAGCAACGACCTCTTCTTTGGTTTTATTGCCTGGAGTTTTTCTTCCTGTTTTATCAGCACCTCTGAAATTTCCTAACTCATCTTTGCCTTTAAATGCCGATAGGATTACACGATTTGATATACAAAGCGTTTTCATAAAGAAATTATTACACACTTGTAATTTTTCCGAATTTTTGGTAAAATAATACTTTTTTGCATTTTGTCTCTTTTCTGCATTTTCTTTTCGAGGTCGTCTTGTTATGGGAATGGAGGCTGAAACATTGTATAATATAAAATCTTTCTTTCTTTCATATAATGACAAAAACCAATATTTCTGACATGAATTTTCGTTCGTCATCAGAAAATTTTGCTATAATAACCTGCACTGTTCTATGTGGTCCGACTACCATTTCTCTCTTCTTATCGAAGCATATTTTATTTGATACATACATTTCATCAAATGTCAAAACACAGAGGTGTTGTTCAAACGTAAAACTATTGCCTTGATGCTTAATAACACATAAAACTTCTAAAATTCCCGGCTGTATTTGCAATGTTGAAACCCATCTTAACGTTGAAAGACCTGGAAGCGGATGTTGTGTTACTCTTCGAAGATAACGATAAGCTTTTATGTTGACACTCCACGATATGACACTGCAAATGTCATTAGTTGACCATTTAATTTTTGAACGCTTAGTCTTCAGCATATCGATTTGGCCTTCCGTAAAATATTTGTTTATATCATTTAGTTGTCGATTTTCTCTCCAACGACAGCTTTCTGCGCCATTATTTGTTTATTTTCTCGTTTCAGTTTTTGGAACACCTGGTTCCAAGTTATATCCGTTATAGTTGCTATAGATGTGCTGTCACCTGTAACATTTCTTCCAGAATGTTCTTCCACTTGGACTGTAGAAATGCTTATATCTACTTCTGCAGTGTTTACGCTTCCAAAATCTTACTACTATTACTCGATGATGTACGAGGTTCGCAATCACGTCGTACTGATAAATATTCTGTTGGTACTGCGTCAGGTTTTAAATACCTTGTCTTATTAACTGGATAGCCAAACCTTTTTTTCATAAAATAGAAATCCATATAACACAGTTCTTGGAAATGGATTGAACATATTCGAGCATTTTTCAAAACAAGTTTTCTGTTGGAATTGCATGCTTGAATCCATAGATCGCATGTATGCTGATCATGAGGAAAGCTAAAGTATGAAATATCTCTACCTACAGTAACTTGACTGCAATTTCTACAGCCTTCAACACTGCAGTATAGCATGATTCTGATTCTGCACCTGTAAAATTAACATATTTTATTAGTTGATCACTTCTTGAGTGCATGTAATATAGACTTACTGTGTTTATTGAAATCCCCTTACATAAATCTACGACTATATTTACAATAAAATGATTGCTTCCTATATATACTATACACACAATTATTTACAAGAAAACCTTAAAACAGACGATTATGTTGAATTAGTATTGGCGTTATTCATTGTGCGTAAATATATTTGTTACCTTTATATACGCAAATAACTTTCCGGAAACTAAATACACAAATGCTACAAATTGTCTTTTCAAGGTAATTTCGCACACTCACAGGTTGAAAACTAATTTAATATAACTATAAACACCAAAAGGAAAAATCAAGTGCTACAGTGCAAGTTGTACGAGCAAACCTATTATAGTTGAACCATGGTGATGATAATCATCAACATTCCTTTTATGAGTACATTTGCTCTAAAAGTCCTGGGTGAATCGTGTCTGATCGTATCGTATGGAATGTCAATTGTCATTTACGTAAATATTAGCAAATATAGAGGCTCAAATATAGTAAATAAAGTCAATAAATTATTTTTTTGTTGTTAAATTACTTAACCCTTAAACTAAATTTAACGTGGATTACATAAAATTCTTAAGAAATACTGGTTCGTATTCGTATGAATTAAGGGTGCTTTGACAACAAATATCTAGATGGCGCTCTGCCGTGTTATAAATTGACTATGAGTTTATTTAAAAATTTTTTTAAGATAAATGCGAAAGAAAATTATTGTAGCCGGACATTCTCAATAACTTATTTCAGCTCACAAATAAGTATTTTCTCTTAAACAGCTGACCTATTTTTATTTAAATTTTCACTAAAATTCCCCGACGATTCCCCTAGAAGTGGATAGATGGCGTCGTTCTCGTTTCCCAGGTATGTCCGGTCCGTCAGATAGACTCTGGAATGTCAGGTGTGATCTGGTTCGGTAACTCAGCTGTTCTCTCTCTTGGATGGATTTTTCTCTCAATTATGGAATAATCGGGCTTATTTTGTTGATTTCTCGAAGGTAAATCACTTGTTGTTTGTTTTGACACTTAAAACTTCTTTTCAGGTTATGTTAACCTCAACTGTCACTGGTATCTTCGCTTGTTTATTAATTTATATGTGTTTTAGGAGCAAATTCGAACGTGGTGTCTCCTTTGAAGGCTCGTACGAGGAATGATGCGAATTTGTTGATGCATTCTTCAAGTTTTTTCGCAAATCCGATGCTAATTGGCTGGTGAGTGGCGTCGTGA
Organism: Popillia japonica; assembly: GCA_004785975.1. Lineage (NCBI taxonomy): Eukaryota > Metazoa > Arthropoda > Insecta > Coleoptera > Scarabaeidae > Popillia > Popillia japonica. The sequence continues at coordinate 9,391 of SMLS01067695.1, forward strand.
AAAAAAACAAATGTGAAACGTTTTGCAACTTCAAATTCCCAAAATTAACTTTTTATTCTCTTTTTGGATCTTCAAATGATGGTGATATTCGTGTTGTCCATATTCCAAAACGTCTACTGGAGAATTTTTGTCAATTGGAAATGCTTCGTCTTGTTTCGGTTGTTGGAAGAAGCAATGGAAAATTCTTGTGAAAATTGGCCTTTTCGTTGGAAATTGATGTTGGGACCTTCTTGCTGATGTTATTACCTTTCTTTTCATACCTAATGCATCTGTCATCCGGTGTTTTTCAAGGAATTACGTTTGTTGTTTTATGACTTACGTCAAAATGAAATTTTGTGAACCCTTATTTCTTTTAACAATCTCTTTATAATAATGTATGTCATGAATTAGAATATTACAATAGTGACTCTTTCTGCTGAATTATGTTATTGATTATTTCTAAGAATATAGATATTACAATAGTTACTTAGTTCGATTAATTTCGTTATTTGGTATGAGACTCTTGTGTTTTGAATATATCTCAGCTTCGAGAATTGGGGTGGCTCAATATGTATAATAGACGGGAATTACATACGATTTGTTTATTTCATAAAATAATTCTTTTTAAATGTCCACCGTACTTATATTTCAAAATAACCTATCGCTCCGATGTGCACAATATTACGACAAGATTTAGGGGTCTAATCTCTCCCCCGTCTTTCAAATCTCAACTGTTTACTCGTTCCTACTCATTTAATAATCCTATAATAAATATAATAAGGTCAGTGGTTCCCTTAAATCTCTGTCAACGTCACAATTTAAAAATAAATTAAGGTTAATCCTACTAGACTCTCAGGCTTGATGTGTAGTGTATCGTGTGCTGCTGAGCATGGCCTGCTTTGCAAGACACTCATTTTTCTAAATATTAGAATGTAGTTGCGTTAATTTGTAGGCAATGTTGTTTACAATTGATCCATTTTTTTTTAGTTAATCCATGGTTAAGTGTGTGAGCAGACTTCTGTCTGAACTTCGCCATGACATTGTACTATATGTTCAGTTATAGGTATTTTATTTTGCTAATTTTTTGTTTCTTTGTTTTATATTTTGTTCTATAGAGCATTAGTACAATAAAGACATTTATTATTATTATTATTTCATTTCTAGATCGTAATCAGAGTTTGAAATCGACATTTTGACATTTGTCGAGTGATTTTCCTTATCTCCGGCATTTACTAACAGGAACTTTAATTACAGGCGTAAAAGTTATGCCGAGGCAAGTCTTATTTTTAAAAAGAAAATTTAAAAATTTGCTGCAACTTCTTATTTGTAAATCACCTTTGTGAAACGGTGAATGTCATCATAACTGATATTGTATCCTTTTATTAGAGATTTTGAGTGTGAGTTTGGGGTCTGTGCTTGTGGCAATGTGATACTATCACAATATCAAACCAAATATTGTACATAAAAATAATTGTCCAAAGATATGATGTCATAAAAACCACACTGTGCAAAGTAACTATAAATTTCGTTTGCAGTCTTGACATAGTTTTGAAGAGCACTCGATGCAGAGTGGTTTGTTACAACTGCAGCATAAGTGAAAAGTTTTTCTTTTGATTCTAGTAGGACAACAATAACAGGTCTTGCGCTTTTCAAGCTTTTCAACTAATACTTCAGGTACACTCACCTGAAAGAAGTTGTAGAACGATTTACATAGCGATTATATGTAAATCGTTCTACAACTTCTTTCAGGTGAGTGTACGTGCTTATCAGCAATGTTCAACACACTGCAAATGTTAGATCTTAGTTGACGTTTTAATAGTACTAGTTGCAAAATATCTTCTGAGAACAGTAAACTCCATACAGAAATCGGATCTGCAGTTGGTCCTAATTTTGCGGAAGGTTTAGGTCCTAGTAGTTGCACTACAATATTATGTTTCTGAGTTCTACTGCGTGTGACAAAACACTCTGATGACCATTTATAAACATCTTTATGCCATATTTAGCAGGATTATTCGGAATATACTGCACAAAACTGCAGCGCCCTCTAAATGATTGTAACTTCTAAGCAATGGTGATAAATGCCCCTTCATTATAATTTGCTTTGATATTATCGACGAAGGAGTCTGCGATAAATCTCATTGTTGCAAGTTTATCAAATTGCCTTCTTTCGTTTTTTGTATTGTTTTCATCGAAACGGAGACATCGAAGAAGAAATAAGCAGCGTTTATAGCTAATTACAGCTCCCACAATTTCTATTCCTGTGCCATCAGTGGTCCAGATTTCTAAAACGTATGTACGGTTTAGCTTTTTTGAACCCAGAAGGTACAATAATCCTAATAAAGCCATAATTTCCGGCCTTGATGTATCTTTTGCGTCACTATTTCTTGAATACTGCACGTCACTTTTTTGTATTGTATATATAAATTAGTGCATCTCACTATTTCATCTATCATCTTTGTATCAATAATCTTATTGAAAGCAACAATTTCATCAACGATATTTTTAGCCGCAGCCTTTGGTCCAGGAAACATCTTCGCTATATTTTTGCTTTTAGTTCTTGCAGACTGATACGACGATTTGCTCCATAAGGTTTGTTTATTTCTTCCTCTAAAATATTCATTTCTCTTGTCTGACTCTAAATCAAATTTATCAAATTCGTCATGATCACTACATTCTAACAGTTTCACTCCCATCATTGTTTGTTTCTATGATTTCTTCCTCTTCGTCAGAATCATCGTCATCTGGATTGTCAAACTCGTTAGATTCGAGCAGGTTATTCAATATTTTATGAAGTTCATCATCTGTAAAATACTTGGTCGCCTTAAAACAAACAAAAAGTCAAATATGAGAGGAAAAGAAATAAAGTATTTACATGACCAGGCGCGCGGCGCACAAAATACACCAAAAATAATAAGAACGCGTCTAACTTGCACAATAGTGGTTGCTAAACTGCGCAATTCTCCTTACATACACCTAACACTTTAACTGAAGCATAGGTCGGGGAATAGCATATGTGGCGGTCTAATAATTGCTCAAACAAACTTTTTGTAAAACTGGCGCACTTTATGCAACGGCGCGCTTGCTGAAGGGATATAGAAATCAAAAAGAAGCAACCACGAAAGTTACTTTAGGTAAAATGGTATATGAAGACTAGTTTAATTTTATTTTGATTGTTGTGATATTTTATTTTCCTATAGTAATAGAATTTATTTTTTTTTGTTAAAACTTTTTTTGAAAATGTATTTTATTTTATGTACACTGGTGTGCTAAAAATAGGCGCAAATGTTTTTTTGGGAAAATAAAAAATAACTTCTAATCGCTAGAATCATGAAATTTCGAATGCATATAGTCATTTTTGTTTATTACAAGATATTTGTGAGTAAAATAAAATAGTAACTAAATTCATATTCACTGAAAAATAACAAATCTATAAAACACACTGCGCAAAAAAATAGGTACAACACTTATTATTATTGGAAAGTAAATAAATCTACAAAATAAAGGGCTAATAGTGTAAGTAATTAATATTTAGTAGTAAACCCACGATTTCCCAAAACTGCTGAACATCTACGGGGCATAGAATCCACTTACATGTCTCTAAAGGAATGGAATTCCTAGCTCTCTGCACTTCATACCAAAGTTCTTCTTTGTTAGACACTTTCACAGTAGCAAGTCGTCTTTTAACTTCACCCCATAGATTTTCTATGGGGTTGATGTCTGGTGATTGTGCAGGCCAAGGCAAAACGTGCACTTTATTTTCCAAAAACCAAGCCTTTGCTGCTCTGGACGTGTGCTTGGGGTCGTTATCTTGCTGATACGTCCAGAGCAGGGGCATGTCTTCTTGTGCATAAGGTAGCATTACAGTTTGAAGGATATTTACGTATTCGATTTGCGTCATTCGGTCCTTGATCCAAAATAACGGGTCAGTACCGGCAAACCCGGAGAAACACCCCCAAACCATAATACATCCACCGCCGAATTTTAACCGTCGTTGCACATTACGCCTAGAAAGCAACGGTACTTTTCTTGGACTTCTTGACGGTAATTTAGCATCTACTAATGGTCGTCTGATTGTTGAAGCATGAATGATTAAGTGCAGCTCCTTTTTAATTTCTGTTGAAGTTGTAAACGGATTTATTTTAACTGCTCTTACAATTTGTGTATCTGTACGAGTTGTTGTTTTTCGTAGTCGTACCCTTTTTTCACTCTTGTCTTTCCATTTTATAGCATTTGTTACCATATTACACGATATTCTTAACATTTTGGCAATAAATCTGTACGTTTTGCCTTCTTGTCTCATTCGAATAATAAGTCTTCGTTGTTCTTTCGAGCAATGCTTACCGCGCTCCATATCTGTAGGTTACAGATTTTTGAAATGATTATGTCCTTGTAATTCTTTTATATAACCTTACCTGAAGTGATTTTTGCAATTTAGACTAATGAAAGAAATGTTAAAAGTGCTTTTCATTGAAAAAAGTGACATGCACCTATTTATTTGCACACTAAATTCTACGATATTATCTACAGAGTTAGAGATTTCCCCGGATATTGACTGTCTCAATCGGTCCCTATGTAGTAAAAGACGAATTGTTCCAATTATATCTATTGTACACCAGATGCCGCATTCATCTCGTGGATTTAATAACAAGAAACTCGAATTTCAACGTTATGAGATACGTGCACCTATTATTTTGCACACCAGTGTATATTGAGGTTCATACTGTGATACAAAGTGTATTTATTGTTAGAAGTATGTATTGATTTTAGAAATTGTGATAACATTACCAAAGAGCTATAAGAAAAAATTAAAGACTGAACTTTATATTTTGCTTTTTTATTACTATTTACAAATTACTAAAATATTGAACAAACTCATTTCGTGAAGCATGTATGTTTCCCAGATTGTCGTTTGCGATATGAACGTTACCGTCTTCTATCAAATTATCAATTTCATTTTCCTGTATATTCATAGGAAGTGGTGGTTCCGCTTCGTTCATTTCCCTTGCAATGTTATTCACCACTGCAGTTGCAACAATGACTGCCAACGAAGTGTTCAAGTGCAATCGCAAACCATATGCTAATACAGGAAATCTTCGTTTCCACACACCAAAACTTGTTCCACAATACTCCTTGTCTGAATATGGGATTCGTTGTATAATTGTTCCCCATGTGTATTTGGATTTGGTATTGGGGTCATTAAATATGGAGACAATGCAAAACTTATCGTTTGAAATGTTACCTAAGAGAATAGCATTGCCAAATTCTCTTGCATCAAACCGTGCTTTAACTCTGCTATTTGCAAAAATGGTCATATCGTGAGTGAAGCCTGGCTACCTGGCAACAATATCGCACATTCTTAGCCTACCATCTGCTATTACTTGGATGTTTATAGAAAAATACGTTTTTCTGTTGTGAAACACCACTGCATCTTTTCCTCCTACAAAATTAGCTCCTTAAACACTATTTTGTATTTAAATCTTGACAAATCTTGCAATATTGTAAAATTCATTTTTTACCTTTGCTAAATCATTTCCAGCAGGCATCGGTATATGTTGTTGAGATAAATTGCCCAAGACCTGAGACAGCCTTCGTATTATTCTTGATGCAGTTGATACGTGCATTCCCATGAAATCTGCTACGCTTGCTAAGTGTCCTGCACTAGCATAGAACCTTAAAGATGTCCATGGGCGCAACACTGTTGTTCCTATAAAATTAACGATCTTAACAAAATGTTCTACACTTTCAAGGTTCACTTACATGTAATTGGCATATTCTAGTTGATCTTCAATATTTATTAAAATATTGAGAACGGTCTGCTTTCTTAATCGAAATCTTTGAAAGAATGTTAATTCATCCATTTGGTGAAAATGATTTGATCGCGGGTATATTCTTCGGGGGAAACCAAAATCAACTACATCCAAAACTTCCAAATCTTCCCCAAACAAACCATCGTCCTCTTCTTCATCGAAAAATATCATATTTGCAGAACACTATTTTTGAATTAAGCGTATATACATACAGTTTATATACGATTTACGAAAGTATATGTAATTCGAAATTTTCTGAATGATAATATTGAATGATATTTGTGCATTGTATTAATTATTCCGGATAACGTATACAGGTCTGTAATACTGAGACTAATGTATAGATTTCTATATTACTAAAACATTTGTAAAAATAATATACTGTTATTAGAGCTAAGAATATAATGTAGTATACTGAACTATACAAAATGATGTTTATTCGTTTGGGGATAGCATATACTTTGTAAATTTGTGGTTTATTCGCCTCGATTTTATCTTATTCTTTTTTTTTAGTCTCATAATTAAGCGGACACCTTCGTTCGCCTCAAATTTGTCCGCTTGAAGGAGGTGTCCGCTTAAAGGAAATTGGCGGAAATGAATATACGTACACATGCAGACATAATAGGTTACGTGTAAGTATACCCTTTTAACTTCAGTATTAGTATTACGGTACAGGCCCTTCACGCCCTATACAGCGATCTGCGAAGAGATTATTTAAATGTTCACGTACAACTCGGACAAGATGTATCGGTGAACCATTATGTTAATACCACATTCTAGCTCTAACATTAAGAGGAATATCTTCGAGTAACTCTGGCAGAGTATCATTTAAAAAATGTAAATACGCCTGTCCATTGACGCGGTGCGGTAGGAAAAAAGGTCCGGCAATGAAATCATTAATTATTCCCACCCAAACATTAAGCGAAAACCACCGTTGATGGTGTGCATGGCGAAGTAAATGTGGGTTTTCAAACAGCCATTCGTGTGCATTTTGATAATTAAATGTACCATTGCGGCGTAAAAGTCGCTTCATCGAAAAATAAAATATTACCCACAAAGTGTGCATTTTGTTCATGTCTTTCGCCTAACCACTCGCAAAACGCGACTCTGGCGGCGTAGTCTGCCGGTAATAAACTGTGCACGCGTTGGTAATGATAAGGATACAACTGATTTTCGCGTAACGTTCTCCAGACAACGGAATTGGAAACATGGACGAGTCTAGCAAGTTCTCTTGCTTCTTCTTGTGCTAAGTGTAGGGTTATTGTCAATTGCTTCGACAATTTCTTCCGCGGCATTTATTATTCGCGCACTTCTACCTGGACCTTCCAGCCCTCGAGGTTGCATTCGGCCTGTGTCTCGCAATCGTTGAACAACTCGTACAAAAGTCTCGGGCCCAGGCAAACGTCTATTTGGAAACAATTGCATGTATCTTCTACGGGCGCGTGCACTATTTTGTTCACACTCTCCGTAAATTAACAACATGTCTACCAGTTCATGATTAAGAAAAGCTATGATCATAAAAACAATAATTTTCTTCAAGTAACGCCAACACTGTTAAAAGTTACGAACGAAAGTACGAACTTTAGCCATGCGCTGACAAAATAATACTACGACACATAGCCGATGTAATTGAGACGTGTATTTTCAGAACTCTTAAATGCAAACAGTATCAGCCAATTACCTACATAGACCTTTTATCCAACATACGGCGACCTTGCCCATTTGTTGACAAACATCGGCTGATAAGTTTTGAGGACCTCATGTGGTGCATTTTTTGTTTCGTACAGACCGAACGAAAAACATTTGCCCAAACCTTTACTATTTTTTTCTTGCTTATACGACAACTTTTGTAAAAAAATCTTTTTTAAGAAATATTCAACATATCAAGATTCAATGGTTAAAATTTTTGCGATGTATGTCAGAACAGTCTGTATACTGTAGCTATGCCAAAATTAATACTTACCAGATAATTAGGACTTGGGCCAAAGAAATCTAACATTGTTTGATGTATATTTCTTATTTTCAAAGCCATGCCCTCAAAGTGTTGTTTCTATTCAGATACCAACTCAAAACTTGTTTTATCATTATTGCTTGAGGTAAAAACTTTTATATTGTCTAAAATTGATAGTGCATCCTTATACGTTTTGATTTTACTCTCTTCATCGTTATCCATTATTTCCTCGTTAGAATCGGATTCTTTTCGTTGCGAAATTCCATCAATAGCAATGCTTATTTCTACATTTACATCTTCGTGGGCTATGTTATTATCATACTTGTGTATGTATCAAAATCAATATTATTTGCTCCAGATTGGTGAAGCATTTTACACATTTCAGCAATAGTAGATAAGGGTAGCTCATCTTCGGGATCAAAATCTAGGTCAGTTTGAAAATCTTCGGAATATGTAAATCGAGCTTTACGAAAGTAGTTTTCAATTGTTACAGAAGTCACTTGACTCCATGCTTTCTTTATAAAATAAATAACGTCCAGTAAATTAATTATTTTGGTTAAGTCTTGTACAAAATTTACCGAGTTCATTTTTGCTAAAATGTGTGTGTGATTGTAGATGTATACCAGGTTTTAAAATTTTTGATAATTATTTGATCTAACGGTTGACACACGGCGGTGGTATGGGGAGGAAGAAAATCTATTTTGATATTTTTGAGTGTTAGATATCATGCATGAGTTGTTACATTATCAAGAAAAAGTAAGATTTTGCGTTTCTCCACGCCCATTTTCTTATCAAATTCTTGCAAAAACTCCGTCATTATTTCACGTCATCCGCGAATTTTTATTAAATCGCCAAACAACGGGTAAAGTGTTCAAGTTAATTTTCTGATTTACCGATCACAAATGGTTTTTTTTGAATGTCTAGCCATATTCGCACAGAGTAGAATTGTTAACCGCTCTTTAGCCATTTTTCCACTGGTACACTTTTCTCCTTTCAAGGCAAAGGTTTTATCGGGCAGAACACGAAAAAATAATCCCGTTTCGTCACACAGTGGGGCAAAGTCCCGATTTTGTGGCCAAAAATCTCAAATTACCTGTACGAGGGTTTTCGCGGTCGCTGATTACGAATCTGAAGTCAGATTTTGAAAATTCAAAATGGCGGTCAAAACTGTTCATACGTTGGAAATATGAAGTGAAATGTAATTTGGTTTTCGAAATCATTGCTTACGATTCAGGAGTTAAATTACAGGAAAAACATTGTAAAAGTATTGTAAGATTGATATTATAAATAAAAAAAACAGAAATTTGTAATTTTAATTTTATTGGTTTTTTTTTTAATTTATGCCATTTATTATGGAGTAACTTAATATAGGTAAAATGCTAAAAGATTAAGTCATGTATATGTTATGTAATTCTTTATTTACTCTTAATAAAAAAAATCATGTATGTCATATTCTTCAATGTTGGAATCATTCGATTCAGATTCTGATGTTGACCCACTTGTATCGAAATCGTTCCTTGTCTCTTGTCTGGTGACTTCAGGTTGTTTTAACAATTGTATTGCTTCTTGATGTAAGGATTTTGCCGGTCTCTGGGGCAATTTGCTGATGCTCGAGAGAAATGGATCTGATGTTACTAAGAGCCTATTAAAAATGTCTCTCATATTTGATTCTCTGGAGCATTTTCTTGAATGATTTAATCTGAAGTTTTTAATGTCCTTATTGCGTGACTCTTGGGCGTCTTCAGAAAGTTGTCCGATCGGTAAAAGGGCATATTTTACAATTTCGGCTCCGTGTATCAACACTTTATGTATAGATGTGGGCATGTAATACCACGGATACAAAGCAACGAACAAACGGGCAGTATTTACACAATAGTCTTTGAATTTTTCATTGTCTATATCATATCCACTCGAAATTACCTGCAAAATAACATGAAATCGGTGAATTAAATCTTCATCGACTCCTGTTATTTCAGCAGATATGGCAGCATTTTCGAAAAAGCGGCGTGATGTATTTCCATCGTTGGAGCTGCCATATCCTGGCTTTGGTCGATCAACGATAAGCCCCAGTTTTATCTTAAATTGCGTCTGTATTTCTTGCTTGCGCATTTTCACATTCCTTTTCACTTCCCTTGACGAGCTTGCCACTTTTCAGTTGTAAGTTTATATGACAAATGCAAACAGCACTCGAAAAAACGAATCCACGCATGCAATGTAGAAATGCCAAATCTTAAATTATCTGTAGTAATGTCCATTTTTATAATGTTGTCGATGTCATTAAATTGTTTAGAGGTGGCTTTGCACAGGAAGCAGCGCTATGCAGAAGTGGTACCGGTTACTGCGTTACAGACTTTACCGTCTATCATCGTAAACGACATACAATAAGTTACTGAAATGGATTTTCCATTTTGTACAGTAGCATATGGTGCAAGACCACCAATCTGCTGTTCAATGTCGGTAACTTCTTTCCGTGTTGACTGTACATCTTCATGTAGAAACTGCAATCGTATTGATCTGCAGAATCGAGGAGATGATGGTCTAGGATTTTTCCACACAATAGTTGCTTCATCCGTCTCGTGATTGTTGTGTATTAATTGTAAAGGTACCAGAGAAACATAGAAAATGCTTTCATCAGATTTTCATTTTTCCATCCTCAGTAAATTTTTGCTTGTAAACATTTTGACCGCTGCTTCCATCACATCCCCATTTACAGTGAAGTACTAATATTTGCAGAATTTCCGGACTTAGAGTATCGATGACATCAGCCTGAAGTTGTATAATTCTATATGTGGTATGATCAAGTAAAGCCTGTAATTTAATTTGTGCGCACGACTCACTAACAGTTGTGTACACTACTGAGGGATAACAACGATTTCTTGCTTTTTCTACTTCGTGGTATGATGGGTATAATTTGCAATTATGTGCTCTAGCTGCATTTCTTGATAGTTGATAAGAGCGCTTTGATTCTCCTTTCTCGATCATTAAAGAAAGTGCTTCGTCTGGGGTTAAAGGTACTTCATTTTGTGACCGAACAGCAGATATATATTTTGAGGCTCTTGTTGGAGCTGTTGACGTGACATCTTTAAGAACTTGAGCAGCATGTACTTGACCAGAACTCCTTAAACTCATTTGAGCAGCATACGCCAATTCTTCTGTACATAAAGTAGGACGTACCTCTTGAGTCTTTCGCCTCTTTGATCTATCGCTGCATGAAGCAAAGGATTGCGAAGGTCGCCCACGTGTTCCTTTTTCATCATTCTTCACAATCACCTCAGATGTTGACGTTGTGCATTCAGTATTGGATATTTTAGAAAATTGTACGGTGCCCTTCAACCATTCTTCATTTTTTTTTCAGAAACTTATCTTGGCCTCTATTTGCTGATGTCCATCTCGATCGAAAATTTGCAAATAACAGTCCTAATGACTTTTCATCATCGCCTACTTGTATCACATGTCCGGTTTTTTTGAAAATTGAATCTTTCAAAACGTCAATGACGAATTTCTGTTCATTTCTTATACTGTCTTTCACCATAAAGAAAACATCTTTTCTTGAAAATTCCAGATTTGAAGATTTAGAAGACTCTGTAAAATATAAATATAAACATGCAAAAAATTGAACACGCGTTCCTCCATAAATATTAGTCTAACTATTCATTGAGCACTCCTGAGCAACTAGTTTTTTAATATGTTATATTTAACACTATACACTATCAGTTCCTTGTCGAAACAAGGCCGAGACCCGCGACATTTTTAAAACTACATTAGAAAATCGATTTTAGATAAAAAGTGTAAAATGTTCTATCTTTACTTGTCGCGAGATTTAAATATTACAAACGTAAAATGACCAATAACTGTGCATAACCATATATTCTACATACCTCCAGAAAGTGATTCCATTTTGCCAAATTCCAATTGAAATAGTTTCTTCAGTTTCACAGTACTTCAAAGCACGCAAGAATTTTTCGACGCGTCCACTTGTTTCTTGCGTATCGAACGGAGGTGAATGTCGACTGATGTCGAGGCGACCATAGAGCAGGTATAAACCTGCCCGGTCCGGAATCTTGTTCTAGGACTATCCGTAAACAAGATCTGAACGTATGTATATAGACGAAAATATACAACTCAACAACAACTAAAATTTGATTTTTGGCCATAATTTTATCGATTTGCCCCACTGTGCGTCGGTGTTGTACACGTCTCTAGAATTATAATTGTTAATCAAACCCGGAAGTTTTGCTTTAAAATCGTTATTTTTAATAATATTTTTAATTCTAGCTTTTATAAACCACTCGTATGTTAATTTATCAATATTATACCCTTCAATTTTAAAGAAGTTTCGTTTCTGCTGAATGTAATCACCCGAATAAAACTTATTCACTAGTTTTTCTTTATTTTCCTTGCGTTTTCCCTATCTTAAATCTTGTGGCTATAGCGCGAACACTTAGCTTTTCTTTGCTGTAGATTTCAATGACGTTTTTTTCTTGAGTTGTAAGAACACGTTTGTGATATTTTTCAGACATTTTGTGGTAATTGGAAATAGGTTTTATATATTATACCGCGTACTATTAGTGGAATAAATAATATACACAATGTTACGCTGTCACAACTAAGGAATGACTACCGCTCATATGTTTGCAGCCGCCTGTATTGAAGCGAGGAGACAGATTTCGGGGAATTACCGATACTCTAGAAATACATTGTTCGCTGAAGAGGAAATAGAAGCCCAAAACTGCTATTATCGTGTGTCCATGTCCGGTTGATAGAGAGTCCGCTTAAGAGAACACATTTTGATATGTAAATCACACTATTTTTTTCGGTTGCCGATAAACTGTCCGCTTATGGTGGGTGACCGCCAATAAGAGGTGTCCGCTAAGAGAGAGTACACTGTAGTTATCAATTATAACTTTTATTAATTGAATCCTATGGTTTTCTAAAATTTCTTGAGATTTAATGTGATCTAGGAATTCGGGCGACGAAAATACATTCCAGAAATTAGATGGGTAATTTTTAGCTTTAGAAATTCTAAAACGTTTCTTTTAGTAAGCAACACAGTTTTTCACTAACACTCTTAACACTATTATAATTATAAAAGTTTTCAACACATAAAACGGAAAAAGTATCTCTAAAAATAAAGGTATATACAGATAAACGTATTTATTCAGTAGTTATCTAGGAATTGAAGGTACGTTGTCGACGACGATATGGCGAAACGAAAGGCGATTACAATTGAAGAAAAAGTATCAATTATTAGTCGCTTCGATGCCGGAAATTCTAATATTAATATTGCTACAGAATATAAGGTAAGTTTTGTTTGTTTTATATGAATATAACATGCAGACTAAGGTATTGTATATGATTGTTGGGTTATCGGTCCTCAACTAATAAAATTACATACGTACTTTATATGAATATTTCACTACTGTTTGGTAACTTCTTCAGGATATACGTACATATGTATTTTCATAAACTATAAATTGTAAAACATTACATAAATAAAAGATTAATAAATAATATAAAAACACTACTTACAAAATTAAAATAAGTTGCGGACCGATAACCCAAGCATCATATACAATATGTACATACAATACAGAGGTACATAAAACGGTCGAACAATTATTTCAAGAATGCATACTAATATTATTCTTGTTTATTTAGGTGGCGCATTCAACAATTTCCACGATTTGGAAAGATCGGAATAAAATAGAGGATTTAATCAATAGATCTTCATCATTACAAACGAAAAAGATCAGATCTTCTAACTCGTATATCCGATATTGCAAGAGAAAGCAAATGATTTTGCTCGACGATTACAAAACGTGTTCATATTTCGACATTTATTTCTCCCAATAAACTCGTGCAGATATGAGGGGAATAGAGCCTCTGATGTTCCAAATTGGCAAGGCAGTTTCCGTTTCGCTCTCATCCACATGTTTTCCACATTCTGTGTGTGGAGGTCAGCATCTTCGGGATCTATAAAGTTTTCCTCATGAATTACTACTTGATGTTCGTAGATCCCTCGGCCAATTTGGTGGAGATTGTTGTAGGCTCTCTAACCATCAGAGACGATGATGGAACCTAGTAAAATGTATTTAAACAAACAAAGTATCTGCATTATTATTACTTTAATCAATAATAAGCACTCTAACGAACTCTGTAAAGATTATTAGCATATAGCCTACAACACTTAAATATATGATCTTTTTTTATTTTAAATATGATATACCTTTCAATTACAGCAGACAAGGTTTCAGCTGTCCTATCTGGAACTTCTACTAGAAAACATCTACCAGATTCCCTCTCTATTCCCCGAAATACCCAGTGGCCTTCTCGCCATTGCCCTCTGTGGTACTTGCGGTGAAAGAATTTTGATTCATCCACTTACACCACTTTTGCCTCTAGTTGGTCATTTAGGCCTCCCACTTCCATCGGATGATATTCTCGATCTTCCTCACATATATCACGACAGAAGGAACACCAATCCACTATAGTGTGGGTAGATCTCTCTCTCAAACGAGCTTCATGGGCGATGTCCTTTTGAGGCCAGTCTCGTGACCACCCATACACAATTGTCAAGATCTGCTGTAGAGACAAGTGACTTCTGGCAAAAAATAAGTCGTTCCTTACGCTGGCAGTTGTAAAGCAAGTTTTACATTGCCAGCGGATCGTTCAACTGTGACCTGTTTACAAACGACATCTGGCCCAAGCAAGCACCACAGGCATATGAGTTCCTTATAAGGCGCCTTCGGCACAGCCACTGGATACACTGTAGTGTATTTTGGAATGAAAGATCAGTGAGTACAAAATTTTCTGCCCTCATCTGATCTTCATTCAGGATGTCTTCCGGGTTTATGATAAAATAAACCATGTCGTCTAAAAAGAGGAAGCAAATACTTCAAAAATTCATAACACTATAAAATGCTCTTTCGTAGCTCTTTGGAATGAAAAATTATCACTCAATATTTAGTAGAATATAATACAGATACACAAATTTACAGCTCACCAATATAAATGGAATATATAATATTATAACGTAATAATATCACAATCAACACAGAATCAATATTTGTGTATTGATTCTGATTCTGATTCTGATTATTATTATTATTATTATAAATAACTATAATATACTATATAATAATTATAATCTATAAGATCTAACCAGCATCAAAGAAATATGACAACTCTGTGCGGAGTTACCATGGTTACGACAAGATTAACGCGTGCATACTATTAGTCTACACTTTAGGCCTTAAACTGCAGTATTACCCATGTTTTGAAATAAATAAATATGGTTAAATTGCTATCGCCTACATTTTCGTTATATTTCTAAGTATTTATGTAATTAAAAATTGTATGAGTAACGATTTTTGTATAATTTGAGTTTCATATGCAACTACACAATTATATTTAATGCAAGGTATCATTTATATAATCTTAAATCGATAATTCCTTAATGCGATTTTAACAAATAGTTAAATCAAAAGCGCATACAGTTTCTCTATATTTCAAAGTATTTATATTGAAAAGGTTTACAATATTTCTAACTTTATTCACTGGATTATTCGAATCCAAGTCCATTTAACTTATGTGCTGTACCAATAACTGTATTCACATATTCATCAACAGAACGGCAACTTTTTAGCTGGGTAGTAACCAATGTGCGCAATAATCCAACCCTTCTTGTTAGACCAGAATCTTCAAAAGCACATTGTAATTTATCCCAAGCACCCTTTGCATCCGTTGTATCTTGGATATGTATATAATTGATAGGATCAATTAAAATAATAATTTTTGCACGAGCCTTTGTAACCTTTTTCGTATTTGCTGTGTACATCGCATCACCGGTTACGCACCCCCATAAATCTTCGTGCTCTAGCAGAGCCTGCATGGCAAATTTCCAGGTATTATAATTTTCTCTGCCGACTAGTCTCTCAATGGTAGGTGAATTCGTTTGCGCCATCTTTAACACGTTAACTTTTTCGGACAATTATACGCACAAATTTCAATTTATAGCAAGTGTTTGTTGTGACCTGGGCCCATAACCTGTAGAAACTATTCTTTTTTACAAGTATAATTACAATAATAATATATCGTTACAAAATTATATTACATTACTTTGTCAATTGTCAATACAATACTAACTTCAAAACCAACGACTACTTAAATTATGTTCAATTATTAACAATGGTCAAAATTCCTGTCAACTGTCACAATTACGCTCATAACTATCAAAAGTACTGTCATAAATGTCAAAATTACTATCATAACTTTTAAAATTACTGTCATATGTGATAAAATTACTCTCGTGACTGTGAAAATCAGTGTCATAACTGTCAAAATTACTGTCATCTGTCAAAATTACTGTTAACTGTGAAAGTTACGGTCAAAATGATCAAAATTACTGTTATAAATGTTAAAAAAACTATCGTAAATATAAAAATTACTGTCATAAATGTTAAAATCACTCATGGCTGTCAAAATCACTGTCATAACGGTCAAAATTACGTGGCACTACCCCTCCTTAATTCGTGTAAAGTGCAAGACTCTCAGTATAAGTAAAAAACGGTTTCTAATTATATTATGTGCAAATATTTGTAAGCCAAACAGAAAATCAGTCTTGCAGTAATCTTGAATGCGGCTCAACCGAGTATTCCCCATGCGAAGTAATAAGCTCAAAAAAATAATAATTCATCTCTAGTCACATCTTTCCATGTGGTTATGTGAGATTTTCTGTCACATTAGGCCGAAGAAAAATTCTACTGCGTAACTATTCGTTTGCGTAACGATTTCATGAAGGAAATTGTTGGTCAATATATGCATAAAATGGTCAATAGAATTATTTCCAGTAACAGGTGCTACAAAATTTTCAGCCTTTGTAAAACGGAGAAAAATCATGGACTGCGAATTACTCTCCCACGTTATCTCTTCTAAAAGAGGTTCCCCTTGAGGTATTCCTTGTTGTCTCTCAGTATTTTTTTCTGGATCTACCTCCGAATTTTCATCACCCGAACTTTCATTAGACAGGAAGTCATCGTCGCTCTCAGAATCAAAATCCACATCCGTGATGTCCGACAAATCGCCTTCCAAATTTTCTATTGATTTAGCCTCTGTTAAGGGACGTTTACGGTCGATATTTTTTTAGCTCTTTTAGGGCTGAAATTCTATAATGCATTTGAATAAAAAAAAATCGAGACCAAGCACGTAAACAAATTACCTGCAACTTTGTTAAACGTGGTAATTGATTAAACTCTTTCAATATTGTTTTTCTCTATTAATCATTTATCTTCTTAAAACACTTTAATCTTGTACAGTAGCAATATTCTCCGGATTCATGACTGCATAACCTTAACTGTTTTGCCACATCACTTATTCGGCCATGCTTCTTTCTTTTCCTAGATTTTTCACTACATTGATCATTAGTTATATTCACATTGTCATCAGTTTCCGTTGTTATACAATAAACACCAGTTTCTTTTATTAATCAGATTACACTCATTTATCTTAACCACTCTAGATGCACTAGTCAAAATAAGTGTTTTGTTAGTGGATTTGTTGCGTCGTACGAACCGAACGGCGGTTTTTACCAGTTTGACTGTGACATTCCCCTTTCTTTCCCAGTGTACGAATTGTTTAAAGTGATGTATCGTCGGACTACGCTGCTTTATTTCCATGTATACCGTTTAAATACAAAATTTAAGCGTTTGATTAATAAATGGCAGTTCTATCTCGATTTCACTGAATTTGTGACATTTCCCTTTCTTCCCATATAGTCTTCATTTGTCCTACAAATATATATTTATCTTTTAGCAATCGATTTCGGCTAATTCAGGCCAACTAAAACATTTATTGGTCTGAAGGGGGCATAATTAACCGAAATTCATTCAACAAATACAAACTAAATATGGAAATTTCTTAAAACAGTTCTTTTTTTTTGTGAAGCATAGAGCTACACCACATTTCTGACAGATAATTTGTAAGTACCCCTTACATTGTGGGTACTTACGTCTGATTTGTGTTTGACCCCAAGATGGCCAACGATTAACTCCATCCAACCGAACTTCTTTTACCGGTACTACTGGCGCTAGCTCCTTCCTCTCTTTGATTTGTAACTGCTCTTCTATTCCGCTCGTTGAAGGCCCACCTCTTTTCACAATCGAGAATTGATCTTTAGTACCACACACTGTTCTTGTACTTTTTATACAAAATCCAACTGTTCGCAACTGTCAAGTCCAAAAGATGATAGAATAAATGAAAATACCATTTTTTGCTTCATATTAATATTTTTGTTCGGCTAATATTACTGTACAATAAATCTACACCGCTGATATGACAATTGTACTCTTTGATAATAAATGGACAACTTACGGTAACGATCTCTTTACTTTTTTTATCGTCGCTTTCAACCCAAGTTAGTGGTTCTCCGGCAAATGTTGATAACAAAGTCACTAGTTTATTATCTTTCCACACTACAGACGATATCTCGACTTCATAACACATTTCAACAAATTCTACGCTAGCACATCTATCCTCTTTTTTCATAGTTTTCTCATCTGGTAGTTTGCAGTTTGGGATCCTGCTTCTACTTACCGTACCCAGTCCATAAATGCCTTGCTTAGCGAGGTAAACCAAAAGTTGAATAGATGTATAATAATTATCGAAATAAGTATATACGATAACGCATATTTCTTGGAACAATTCAAGACAACGTGACCACAACATTTGCTGAAGCACCCAGATTTGGTTCATGAGGTAATCTTTCTTTATCATTATTCTCTTGTCCCGTGTACATCTCTATATTATAAGCATAACCCGAAACACCGCAAAAAACAAAAAATTTAAACACCTTTTGTGGGGTTTATTTGGCAAACATTGTTTGAGGTAATGTCTGACTTTACTAGAACACAGTTGTTCGTCCACTGATAAAAATTGGTCTAGTGGCATATCTTTCGAAAAATTTTTATTTAGCTCGTCTACTAAGGGTCTAATTTTGTGAAGTCCATCGTGATTAGGATTATCTCGAGGTAGAGCAGTTTCATTATTGTTGAAATGTAAATATCGTTTAATTTTTTCAAATTTATTTATAGACATGACGTTTTTAATCTTCTCAAAGCCCAAAGTTTCTGACCAATAACTTCGCGTATTTGGCAAATGAAATAGTGATGTAGTGATTAATGTATATCTAATGTTATACCAATAAATTGCTTGATATCCCTTTTAGTTACCAATGGTGGTCTACTCGAATTATTTTGTGTGCCATAAAAATTTGCTTTATCTACTATCTTATTTATTATAATATCAGTAAAGAGGTATGGAAAAAATTCATAAGATTCTAATTCTAAAAGCAAAACAACGTCATCTAGAAATTGTAATTGCGAATCATGCTCACTGTTTATACATACATTTTCACTAGGTTCAATGTCACTATTATCACTATTTTCTTCTTCGAACCATTGTAAAACAGTTGGTTCGAAGTCTCGATCAAGTACATTTACAACACTTTTCGATGAACCTGCCATCGCTACAGATACTGTTGCACTAACACGGACGCGGAGTCTGTGAGACTTCGAAGAACAAAAAAACTACAGATCAAGAAACGCGACAAACCTTCTTTTATGTGCAGCTGTTAGAACACTAAAAATTAGAAAGGTACTAGAGCCCACGCATGCGTAAAACAGTAGAGTGACAATTAGAGATGTTTTTAACATTCAGCGGAGTCTGTCACACTCACTGTCCGTAGTTAAGGGTTAATAAACAATTATTTAGCACAAAGATTATAAATTTAATTCTTATATAGTTTGAAATATATGTTGTAACTATTTGATGTTTGAGTAATTTTTAATAGCTCCCCTACTGTGATATACATATGAGGCGTCTAAATGCAAAAGCAGACATTTGACACATAACCAGT